>BTPG01000008.1:96195925-96283425 GCA_036245525.1 Semisulcospira habei | reverse complement strand
GCAAAATGTCTATTAGGAACACACCAGAGATATAGCCGATGGCGCAAGGGTCTTCGCGGATGCTAAAATGAGGTTGAGAAATATTTTCCTCTAAATAAATCAGACTTCATTCCAGAAGCCCAAATCAGGCAGTTATGTCAAGGCACACCGTCTGCGTCCTCTGCAAAAAACAGAATGAAAAATATTGAATCTCTGGCTCACAGTGAAGGTATTTGTGCACCCAGTAAACGACCATTTCCGCGAAATCGCAAAAAAAAGACAAAAATAATGTGTCAGATGCCTTCAGACTATAGCACTGACAGTCCATTTTAAGGCTTACATAATTAAAACAGGATGTCACAATTATTATAAACTTGACTAGGTGATGTTGTGATCACTGCGAGTGCCACAGTGGTTGATTTTGTATTCCTACCCCCAAGTTGTAAAAATACACAAAATTAATAAGAAAAAAATTACTAAAGTTATTCCATTTCATTTTGACCTCTCTTTACTATTAAGTTTCAATAATGTGAGCATAAAGTGCAAGAAAATGAGGAAAGTCGGCATCCTTTACGGTACGTTTGGGGTGAATGATAGCTTTTTCCCATTTAAAATTGCCGAATTGGGAAACGTATTTTGTTTCCGGTGCACTCAGAAATTTTGTATACAACTGATTGGTCTTTTTTAGGTTTTAATGGTTAGAATAGAGTACCACAGTTACTCTCAACCTGATTTTATGATGCTGTGATTTATGTATGTGTCTGAATCTGCTGCCCTACCCCCATTTTACCAGTACGCAAAGGAACGCAAAATGATCATAAAAATTGTTTACGTCATACTCCTCTGTTTAAATATTTTTGTTGCCAGTTTTCTTAACAAAGTATACATATTGAGCATACAAATTTGTGATCATTTGATTAATTTCAAAGTGACCCATCAATTTAATTGTTATTATTAAAATTAGGAAAGTCGGAATTACGCAGGGTTGGAAGATTTAACGATTTAACGATTTAACAAATTAAATTTTTGGTTAAAGAAAATTTAACGCGTTAATGTTTTTAAAAAGTTAAAGAAAATTCAAGGAATTAAAAAATAAAAGTAACGATTATCGATTTCTTTCGTTAGAAAATTTCGTTACTTCAGTTCGTTTTTCTGCCACGAACAAGTGCGCAAAGCCGGTTTAACTCAGTTGCAGCCGGTTTGAGGCGGTTTGGAGCATCTATGCCTCTGGGTGAAAAACTAAACGGATCCCCTTTGCTAGAAAATCACGAGCGTAGATTATCCCAGGAAGAGGCATAGATCCTCACGAGCCCCCTGCAGTTGCTGGTGCTCATGAGGATCTATGCCTCTTTCAGTTGGGTGGTTTTCGTTTTAGGAGTGAGAAGGCAGATGGCACTCGTACAGCAAAGATTGGACAGGTGAAAAACTTAACGGATCCCCTTTGCTTGAGAAAATCACGAGCGTAGATAATCCCAGCAAGAGGCATAGATCCTCACAAGCCCCCGCAGTTGCGGGGGCTCATGGGGATCTATGCCTCTTTCAGTTGGGTGGTTTTCGTTTCAGGAGTGAGAAGGCAGATGGTACAGCAACGATTGGACACTATTGTATGCAAACCAAGGGGAATCACAGCGCTGGACAGACAACAGTTAGATCCCCTGCCTAACTGTTGTCTGTCCAGCGCTGTGATTCCCCTTGGTTTGCATACAATTCTGCCAGCGCTAGCCTCACCTATCTGGTTTGTGAGAACGATTGGACAGCACAGGTGAAAACCTGAACGGGTGCATGCATACATTTTTAATAGTAGTAGGCATAGATCGTCATTAACCCACCAACCCCCGCCCCCCCTCCCCCCCCCCACCCAAGACTGCTGGGGATCTTGAGGATCTATGGCTCTTGCAGATGAGTGGATTTGTCAGCAGCGTGAAATAAGATCAAACAAGCCTGAATTGTTCCATTTTTAGCTGCATGACTTTTTCTTGCGCTGTGCAGTTTTCCCAGTTTTTTTCTTTCTTTCTTCCCCCTTCTCATAACGACTGCATGTATCTGGCCAGATAGTGTTTTATATAGTGGGTAGAGAAGGAAATCTGGTGGCGTGTCACTTTTCAACTGCATGCCACTTTTTTTGGTCTGAGCTGAGTAATAAATGATCATTCATGTATTTAACGCAAATTTATTTCATTAAAAAGAAAAACTAAAGAAAATTTATTTCTTTAATTTTCCAAAAAAAAGTAAAGAAAATTTATTTCTTTAACATTTTACCAGAATTAAAGAAAAGTTATTTCATTAAAGAAAAAAAGTAATGACTATCAACCCTGGAATTACGTCATACTCCTCTGTTTAAATATTCTTGTTGCCAGTTTTCTTAACAAAGTATGCATATTGAGCCTAATATTTTTGTTCATTTCATTAATTTAAATGTGATCCATCAATTTTAATTGTAATTATTTTTAACTGGCTGATAGGTGATATTTTACCTAGCATAAGGCGGGTCTATTAAGGTTTCCCCTTTTGTTTTCATTTATTTTCGTCTAGAAAGGTGTAAAACAAAACAAAAGGGGAAACCTTAATAGACCCGCCTTACGCTAGGTAAAATATCACCTATCAGCCAGTTAAAAATAATTACAATTAAAATTGATGGGTCACATTTAAATTAATGAAATGAACAAAAAATATTAGACTCAATATGCATACTTTGTATAGAAAACTGGCAACAAAAATATTTAAACAGAGGAGTATGACGTAATTCCGACTTTCCTAATTTTCTTTACTTAATAGGTAAAGAGAGGTCAAAATCAAATGGAATAACTTTAGTAATTTTTTTTCTAATTAATTTTGTGTATTTTTACAACTTGGAGGTAGGGATACAAAATCAACCACTGTGGCACTCATAGTAATTACAGCATCACCTAGTCAAGTTGATAATAATTGTGACATCGTGTTTTAATGATGTAAGCCTGAAAATGGACTGCCAGTGTTATATATAGAAAATGTCTAAAGGTATTCGACACATTATTTTTGTCTTTTTTTGCGAATTGGCGGATATGGCTGTTTACTTGGTGCACAAATACCTTCACTGTGAGCCAGAGATTCAATATGTTTTTATTCTTTTTTGTGTGCAGAGGACGCAGAAGGTGTGCCTTAACATAACTGCCTGATTTGGGGCTTCTGAAATGAATTTTGATTTATTTAGAGGAAAATGTTTCTCAGCCTCATTTTAGCATCCGCGAAGAGCGTGAATGGGGGTACCCTTGCGCCATCGGCTATATCTCTGGTGTCTTCCTAAGGATTTTAAGGGAACATGGCTTAAACATCTCAGGACATACTAAGGCACACTTTGAAACCCATCTTATTGAGTACTGGAGGGGGGGGGGGCGTGAGGGGGGTACACGGTAGCCAGGACTGGCTTATGGAGTAGCTCTGTGACAAACAAGACCTCCAAAGTGACCAGCGTGGATCTGGCGGGAGTCGTTGCTGGCTTGCTGCTCGCATCACGCAAAACTGCCACGCCAGGTCAGCCTGCATCCATATGGCGTACGCCAAAGTGACTCCGGGTAGATGTGCCGCACAGTAGTCATTCTGTTTATTATTGGATTGGCCCAGAGTGCCGGACGGGTTACTTTTCAGCTTTCCAAAACAGATAGCAACAGCAGGGAGGGGGAAGGAGGGCGCGGGAGAAGGGGAGGGGGGAGGGCAGAGTAGGCAAGCGGAAGTCCCAGACTCAAACTCCCAAAAAATTAAACAACGGGAGGGTGAAGGGGGGTGGGGTGATTTATTTGCGAGGCAACAGTCATCAGACCTCGAACATATCAACATAAAGATACAAATATTATGATTTCTTTTCTCTCCAAAAATGTATTTCTCAAAATAATTGGGTGTGGATGAGGGCAGGGTTTCCACCACCCCCCCCCCTACCTTTTTACCCCCACTCCCGGATCCTACGCCACTGATACATATTACGCCTATGACAACCCAGTAAGCAAATGATCGTCGGTCCGCTCGCGAAGGCTGTTTGCTCATCTGGAACTAAACGTTCTGGAAGGTAATACATGAACTTGCCGGTTCCATCGATCCTGATGTCACACACGATTCAAACGTTAACCTGTTCAGTGCCGATGAACACCACCCAGCTGCAAGAGGTATAGATCCTCATGAGCTCCCGAAGTTGCGGCGGCTCATGAGGATCTATGTCTCTTGCTTACACCACTTTCAATCCACGTTCCTGGAACATCTAGGGTTTTTCGTCTTGAATTAACTCATTCAGCCCGACGGCCGTGTTTCCCAAATTTTGAAGGCGTCATCTAATGACTATACACCAGTTGCAGCCGGGAGATGGGTCGACCATGATAATTCAAGGGCAGTGCCAGATTAGCTTGGCGCCGACGGGCGCCAACCTAATCTGGCAATACCCTTGAATTATCATGGTCGACCCAACTCCTGATGTAGCGGTGGGTCAGGGCTTAATGGGTTAACGAAGATTGCAGAAACATTGTCTTCGTCATCTGGCACTGTATGGCAGCCAGACGCTGAGTTGGTATACCTCGCCCTGTACCTAGGCTAAACGCTATTGTTGCTATTTTTGCACCAGACCGGTCGCTCGGACCAGTCATGTGCACCACAACTGCGCGCACAGGTAGGCTTCTGCACTTGTAGTGTGGTCTCGTACGTTCGCGCGGAAGATTGTTGTCACAGTCGAAAAACGGTTCAGTTTCCGGTTTTACTTTTAGCGCCTTTTACCTCCCCTAGCACGCCAGTTTCATGTAGAGATGGCGCAGGCAGTGTCATGCCCCACGCCCCTGAATCAAGTCCATTGTACTTGTAGTGAGCTCATCTCTCGAACTTCAACTACGATGGTGTTTTCTGCCGAAAACGACGCAGATGTCACAAAATCACCACCAAAAAAGCTATTTTCCCAATCTGCCAAATCGCGTAATGTTTCGTGGTACTAGCATAAGGATGCATTATTGCCGGATTGCATATGGGAAAGGGTTTATTCTTTATTCATCTCAATTGTAGCAATCAAACGACGGTCACGTGATTCCTTCTCCGAGATTGCTCATTACAGGTGCAGAAAGCACACGCTCTAAACCGATCTGGTGCACATGACCGGTCCGAGCGACCGGTCTGGTGCGAAAATAGCAACAATGGCGCCGCTGGTGCGTTTGACCTAGGAACAGTTCGAGGTATACCAACTCAGCTTTACTGACTCACAGATTGTGCAGACGAACAAAAGGACCAATCGGTACTGTACTGGCAGCACCGCCCGTGGAAACGTGTTGTTGGGGTGTTTTCATGCATGCATTTCGTCGCTGTCCTTGCGATCACAATAAACAGTTAGTGCGGGGTGAGAGGCGGATTGTATGTGCGTAGTGCACCAAGGGAAGGCATCTGACGCATCTGGACTGATGTCAGCGATACATAGTGAAACGGAAATCGAGCGTGCCCGGAGCTGTTTTGTTGTTTTAAGTCAAAACAGGTATTCCCTCGTGCGCAAAGGCCATCGGGTCGACATCGGCCCGCGCACAGCTGTGCGCGGGCCAACGTCGGCCCGATGGCCTTTTGCGCATTGAGTCCGTGATTTTTTTCTCTCTCTCTCTCTCTCTCTCTCTCTCTCTCCCTCTCGTCCCCGTACCGCCTATCGCCTCCATTCCCGCCCCACCCCTCTCCCCTCCCCCCCACCTCATGTATAATGCTCCCATTACAAGGAGTTCGGTGTTCATGATTGACACACACTGGTTACCTCCCTCGATCCGCTACGTATGACGCACAGCGGATCGATGAGGTGACCAGTGTGCGATTGACTGTCACTGGCTTGTTTACAGCCGCGATTTACAGGGGTAATTTGAATGAGCTGATCGTGAAACTGCGCACACAACACTTTTGTATTAGTTGCTCATCTCGGCGGTCACATCAGTTGGGAAAATGTATGAGTGTGTACAAGATTCTCTGGTTACAGTATCTGCGAGCCTAGCATTTCACTTGGCTGTTTGAACACAAATACGTTAGTTACAATGTTACACTTGATGTCGCATTCGCACATTCTCCTAGTAGCTTCTACCTCAGACAAGAGACACAGATACTCATGCGTCCCTACAGTCGCAGGGCTCATGAGGGTCCACTTCTTGCTACCACTGCTACACTGGTCCCATCTGCAACCTCAGAGTCCTAGTCACAATCAGGGGCCAGTTGCATGAGTGAACTTAGTCCTGCGCTAGGCACTAAGCAAGGTGCGCCGCTATCATGATAACGGAGCACCTTGCTTAGTGGCTGGCGCAGGACAAATTATAGCGGAGCGCCTTACTTAGTGACTGGCGCAGTACTAAGCTCACTCATGCAACTGGCCGGAAGCTAGACCTGTATCGACATTACAATGTCTTACAAGTTTCAACATAAGTTGTTGTCCAGAGGCAGATCTACCCTTGATGACGCCCTTTCCTGTCTCAAAGATGAACCAACATTGTGAGCTTGCTCCCGGCGTCGAGCAAGAGACATAGGTCATCATGAACGAGCCCCTGCCTCTTGCAGATGTATATCACCCTCTCGGTCTTATCTTCTGTAGTCAGGTCACGAGTTCTGTTCCGCTTGACTGGTTGTTTGTTCTCTGTACCGCATCAAATTACGCAGGCACACCGTAATTTGGGAGGGTGTGGGGCGCCATTGAATCGCAGTAAGTCGCGCCACAGGCAACAGCCTAAAATTAGACTGGAACGTGACTGCGTGCGCTTAAGGTTCACAATTACCTGTACACTCTCGTCATTGACACCCCATTTTCCAAGTTAGTAACCAGGCTGTTCTCCACCCCACCCCTCGCATCAGTGATTCGAAAAAAATGAAACCAACCCATCACAATAAACTTTCTTTTCTGGGTCAGTCACGCGAAGTTAGGGAAACGTGCGGAAATTTAAATAACTGCGTGCGGGTTTGTGATTTTGACCTCCCGACTTTGAACCATCCAGGCACGCTTTTTTCCTTTTTATTTTATTTTTAATTTTTTTACGCCGTAAACAGTGGTAAAGTCCAAAAGTCCATTATCACACATTTAAACCCTTACTGCCTGTGGACGGAGATTGCTAATTAAGCTTTGTTAATTCAACACCGAAGCGCGGCCCCAGCCGTACAAACAGCATGGACACAAAGTGGTGCCAGCAAGAGGCATAGATCCTCATGAGCCCCCGCGAATGCGGGGGCTCATGAGGATCTTTGCCTCTTGCAGATGAGTGGTGTACAGTTTGTCTCGGCAGGGAACGGGTTAACGGATCCCAGCGGATTAGGAGGTCACTTTCAGGTGACTGTTACTTTCACGTGTGAGAAGTATCTTATCCTCACAGTGTGCACGCAAAGGGGTGGAGCCACATCTGTGTCAATAAATCAGTGAATTTATGCAACCTTATTCCAAGGTTAAAGGTGAAGCCGAATGTTGTCGATCATGATTTTCGTGATTTTCTAATCCAAATATCTCAGGCAAATCTACACCAATTTCGATGCTTGATATGTCGTTGTGATCTAGGAATAAACCAGAATTCAACCGGTATATTGCCAACGCAAATCACAGCCTAACGGCCTTGTATTTTACCTATACAGGTGTGCATTTTTTGGAACAAACCCAGGTGACAATTTTTGTTTTACACAGGTAAAAATCATATGCACAAAATCTTCAATTTCGTAAGCATGCAGTGCACTGGACAATGGTGTTGACGTCGGCATTTCGCGTCTACAGTTAATCCCTATCATACTGAGGCTAAAAGCTTCAAATTTGTACACTGCCATATGCAAGCTACATTATAGTACTTACAGATAAGGATATAGACCAATGGCTTTAGTTCAAGGGTGGTGCCAGAATAGCTTGGCGCCAAGCTATTTGGCACTACCCTTGAATTATTTTAGTCAAACTTATTTCACACGCTGGTGTATTCCGAATGATAAGGGTTAATGAGAGAGAGAGAGAGAGAGAGAGAGAGAGAGAGAGAGAGAGAGAGAGAGAGAGAGAGAGAGACTTACTTTGGCGTGTGTAACAGAAAAGCCTTTGGGCATACAACAGGAAGACGAGCAACAAAAACAAAAACTTGATCAACAACAGCAACAACCAAAGTAACACACGTCTGAGATATATGTACGCATATCTTTGGCCACCTGTAAATTCTTTAAACCCGTTAACTGCCGGTGCAAGGCGAACGCTACCCATCTGCAAGAGACATAAATCCTCATGAGCCCCCGCAGTCGCGGGGGCTCATGAGGATTTATGTCTCTTGTTGGTCCTGTGTTCTGTGTGCCTGATTTTGGTCCCATTTCATTTGTGTTCTTCACGCGAATTCCGGTCGGTGTGCAGTGGTTTCAGGCGCGAAATCCGTGATAACTGGCAGTGAATGGGGTTAATGACATAGCCCGTCAAGTTACTATACATTTTCTTCTCCCGCTTGTATCAAGCAATTCATCCGAATCATCACTGGCTACTCCAGAAAAGACCGCCCCTCTTTGGGAAGAGTATTACAGGTCGTTCCACTTATAACTAATTCATTAATTCTAGGACAAAATATGTAATGCTAGGACTAAATAATTTATTCTAGGACAGATTCGATTTAATGCTAGGACAAAATGATTATACCCAGGCATTATCCCAACAAGTCAGACAGCAGGACTCGTCCCACGTGACATGACGCGCTGTGTTTGGTGGACAATATGTTCATTCATTGGAAGATTTTGCCCGAGATTGGTTGGAATAAGTAATTTGTCCTAGGATTAAATCGAATTTGTCCTGGGATAAATTATTTAATCCTAGCATTAAATATTATATTGCAGGATGAATTAATCAGTTATACGTGGAACGGCCTGCCATGCAAGAGGCAATATATCCTCACGAGCCTCTGTTTAGCCTTAATTATTTTCTTCGCGAATGGAGTAAATCTATCACAGACTGGCGTAAGACAATCTTCGGTTATCGTGTGTAGCTGTATTGTCAGACTGAGAGCGTCCTAGTTGCCATGGAAATGTATGTCCGTTAGCAGAGACCATTAATCTGTGGGCTGCCACTCGGAATTACTGATCTCCTTCTGAGCTGTGCAGTGTCAGCTGAAGTCACCATTGCTTCTGCAGCTGGGGATCATGCTAGATCGGAGCGTGGGCAAAATGTGTGTTGAGCCGTGAAGTTTAGATTTAAAGGCTCAGCTCCAGAATTACGCACCAGCACATAGGCTACAATACCATGCATTACAACAAAACCTGTTGTGAACGACCACTATTATGAGAGATCGCCTGTCATTAAAGACCATCATATAGGTGGCTTTAGATGATGGTGTTTATCAGTGGTCTTTAATGACAGGTGACACTTTTTTTCCTTTCAAGACTTCTCTTGAGAGAGCACATCTTTGAAAACCTTTCTCTTTCTTTGAAAAAAACAAAAACAACAACAACAACTTAGCTGCCCAAGAATCAAAAAAAGAGAGAGAGAGAGAGAGAGAGAGAGAGAGAGAGAGAGAGATTCATACTGTGTCCGGGTGAACCCCACAGAGCAGCCTGCAAGCCTCTATGCTCCTGCCCGGGTGGAGTCATTTATGCTGGTCTGCACGGTATGACCTGTTCGTTAACCCTTACCATTCGGAATACACCAGTGTGTGAAATAAGTTTGACTAAAATAGTTCAAAGCTAGTGTCAGAATAGCTTGGCGCCTGTAGGCGCCAAGCTATTCTGCCACCACCCTTGAACTAAAACCATTGGTCTATATCTTATCTTTTACAATACAATACAATACAATACAATAATACTTTATTAATCCCTCATGGGGAAATTCACATTTTTGCCACCACAGGTGCTGCTTACATTCACTCACTCGCTCTTTCCACAAATTACAATCACAGAGCTACACAATGGACAATGACTCTGGACGGGTGAAGCCCGTCGCCAAGGCATCTAATGGCCAGCGCCAGTGGCCTCATCCCGACCCGAACCTCCCTGACAAAAACAGAATACTAAGACAGCCCTATGTCCCCTGAACACACTATTATAATGTTCTTTATTAAGTTCCTACTTGGCTAAAACTAGTACATAAAACAAGTTAACAACAGAAAATAAGGTAGCTTGGCAGTGTACGAATTTGAATCTTTTAGCCTCAGTATGATATGCACAAACCACAGATAGGTGAGGCTAGTATGATATGGGTTAACGAGATGCCGTAAGCAAATCAATTTAACCCGTTCATTGCCAGCTGACGCAGACTGTGTTTCTTGCAATCTTCTTTGATTCAGCACCAAAAATCCTACATTTCCCATGAACATGGATTCAAAGTGGTGCCAGCAAGAGGCATAGATCCTCGTGAGCCCCCGCGACCGCGGGGGCTCACGAGGATCTATGCCTCTTGCAGTTGGGTGCTGCTCGCATTTTCTCAGCACTGAACTGACTGGTTCATTGTGGGAAATCGTCGGTCACAACAGAAGATACTACACTGGGTACATAAAAATGAACACTCGCAACGGGCTCATCCATCAACCGCCGTGTGAGTAGACAGGTGACGACGTGAAGCCAGCCACCACCAAACTAATAGGTCTTCGATCTGATCGGTGTCTTGTTGTTGTTGTTTTTAATGCATGTGAAAGTGGGGTCAAATGACACGGAAGTACAATATTTTGAGAACACTTCATGTGAACTTGATTTTCACGCGACGTGACAGCCTGATTCCGGTCTCCGCCATTTTTCTGGTCCGATCACCCAGAGTCACGAGGATAATCACGCTCGGTTCCAGATACTAACACAATCCATCTGCAAGACTCGGAGGTCTAGGCCCTCATGATCCCGCGCAATCGCGGGGGCTCATGAGGGCCTACGCCTCAGTCTTGCCGATTCTATTGATATCTGTGTTTTCCACGCGGACTCCAACCCACGACCGGGCGATTCCCTTCGCTCTCTTGCTCCGACGCTTAACTGCCTGAGCCATTTCGGACTCGTGTGCTCGATGACCAGCGCTTTTATCTCCTTGTACCCTACGGACGAAATCCCCAAATTTTGCACTTGTCATCAGAAGACTGCATTACAATGCAGGAGACAGATCGACCATGATAGTTCACTGAAGGGTGGTGCCAGAATAACTATTCTGGCATCAACCTTACTATCATGGTCAATCTGAATCTTCCTATGGCGTGTCAGGGTTAATTGAGTTAGATCGCGCCTACATACACCATGGTAGCGAAGGCCCCCTGTCGCAGAATGTCTTCGGGCCCACGACGGTCGCAGTGGGCCCGCGCACAGCCGCGCGCGGGCCCACTGCGACCGTCGGGACCCGACGTCCTTTGCTGACTTGGGTGGGTGCGTCCAACAGCCCTCGTGTTGGGTGCGTCCAACAGCCCTCGTGTTGGGTGCGTCCAACAGCCCTCGTGTTGGGTGCGTCCAACAGCCCTCGTGTTTGGTGCGTCCAACAGCCCTCGTGTCAGTAGTCAGCTCATCATAGAGGGTGTCATTTGGGATTCTGCCGTCCGTCACACGGCATACGTGACCAGTTAGAACTATGTACGTTGACACGTCGTCAAAATGCATTCATCTACCCCAGCCAGTGCCAAAAGCAAGTTGAAGAGAATTTCTGATCATTTGTGTGCTAGTGGGTTATGGACACTCAGAAAACGCGTACCTGCTGCTGATCAGGTTGCTTACTATCGTACAGGAGTGAATGCCCGACCAGCAGTGTCGTAAATGCCTAATTATGGCCGGTAAATGGCAGCTGTCGGGGAAGAATCCTGAGTATTAGGCGCTGGCCAACTAATTATTCGCGTCTCACATGCGTGAAATAATTCAACATTTCAGAAATCGATTGACATTCATGTCCGTTTATTATAACGTCAGATTCCTTGTTTCACAAAATTATACGTTGCTGGCGAACGAAGACCTTTGTGCCAGAAAAATGAACACGCATCACTCATTCCACCATGGCACGCTACCAACAAAAAACAAAAAAATCAACCGCGACAGTTCCAAGGGCAGTGCTAGAATAGCTTGGCGCCTCTAGGCGCCAAGCTATTCTAGCACTACCCTTGACTGAACTGTCATGGTAGGTCTGTCTCCTTAACTGTATGTATTGTAGCCCTCAGGCCCTCAACCAATCATAAATGATTCATGAAAATATCCAGGACTTGAGGACTCAAAACGTCAGACTCTTTGGTTCACACAATTATACGCTTCTGACAAACGAAAACCTTTGTGCCAGGAAAATAAGACCGTATCACCTGACACGCTACAAAACATATTGATCAAACATTACAGTTCAAGGGTAGTGCTAAAATAGCTTGGCTCCTCTAGGCGCCAAGCTATTCTAGCAGTACCCTTGATCTGTCATGGTCGATCCGTATTGTATGTATTGTAGCGCTAGACCAATCATACACGATTCATGAAAATATCCGTAACTTGAAGAGTCCCATACATTATCCCATACAAACATCAAATCATACAATTAATACAATGAAATGAGTTTCTAAAGGAGTTAAAATATTCTGCTTCAAAATACCCATTCACGCCCGCATACGTCTGACAGCAAAGCTACGAGAAAAGTCGTGTTCACAAAATCACGACCGCTGACCACGTATACATCTACAACTTGATCGGTTGATCCTATGACAATATCTGAAGAGATCATAAAATTATCACAACACGAAACTGCTGCCCGATAGAAAAAGGAAAAAAAAACATTGTCAGAAACAAGTCTGATTCTTGACGTTGTTGATTCTTTGTTCACTAGTCATGGCCGCAGCATAACAAAATAACGGCCGCTGGCCACTTATACATTTAAACCTTGATCGTTTGATCCTATGGCAATATCTGAAGAGATCATATCAAAACATGAAACTAATCGATAAGAAAAAAACATTGTCAGAAACAAACAACTCTGATCTGCTGACGTTGTAGATTCTTTGTTCACTGGTCATGCCCGCAACATTACAATGACACAATACATCTCAATAGCCTCTTCCCTACCACTGGAAGCATATTTTGTTACTCAAATCTTCAAACATAAAAAACCACATGAAACGGGTGACAAATTGGTCAGAGCAAGAGGGATAGATCCTCATCAGCCCCCGCGAATGCGGGGGCTGATGAGGATCTATGCCTCTTGCAGATGAGTGATACTTAATTTTCCTCGGCAGTGACTTTGTGTCCAGAACCGCCGTGAGATGACATTAGTAGACTGCTCGGCGTCAAATCCCAGTCATTTAGCCTACTGATTAACTTTGAGACCAGAATGCGCCAATGCAGACATTGAAGCAAAACATGAAACTGAAAATACACGTGCTGGTCTGTGATCTTAGGCCTTACGCTTCTAGCCGTAAGGTCCATAATCACAGACCAGCACGCAAACAGCTCAAGGATAGGCTTTTATTGGCGAGGATTTCAGGGATGGTCACTCAGACTCTGTTTGATAGGGAAACATCGTTCAATCCTTGTAAGACTGCTTCCTGTTGAGTGGTCACGGACTACAGTGGCGTTTCCGTACTGTCCAGTCTCTTAGCCTTAGTCAGTCCCAGTCATCCCCTAATTTTTCAATTCCCTAAAAAAACACTACCGCCCACCAGCTGCACATTTGCCATGCACAAAATACAAAAAAAAAAAAACAGCACATCACCCGTCTCATTTCTTGGCTATCAAACTGGTTCCTTACCAACCCCACACCCAAGCACAGCTGAAATCAGCGTGCTCCTCAAATCACTACGTCAACGGCAACTCAACATAGGCCCACAATTTTCCATTGGATAAGCTCAGGATGGCATGAATCAAAACACCAAACATGTCTCCTCTCAGCTAACCGGACATTTCCAGCAAATTCCAACATTCAGCCCTACTACAAATTTTTAAACAAGGCAAAAATTATTTTTAAAAACACCAGTCCTCTTACTGCCTCCACTGGCCAAATTTGACTGTATAATGTGACCTGAAAGGAATCGTGTCCTGCTGGCGTCGAAGGAACCCTCATCTCAGTGGAACCATAAGTCTATTACTATAATAGTAACAGACTTATGGTGAAACTTGTACTTTTTCACTAGTCATTGTTTCATGCTATTCGTGGCCGCAGAGGTTAAGCAGCCTACCTGAAAACTAAATACAAGAAATAAACGCAATAAAGACATGGATCGGGTCGCATGATGGGAGTGAAGTCAGAGGTTAAGCAGCCTATCTGACACTAAATACAAGAAATAAACGCAATAAAGACATGGATCGGGTCGCATGATGGGAGTGAAGTCAGAGGTTAAGCAGCCTACCTGACACTAAATACAAGAAATAAACGCAATAAAGACATGGATCGGGTCGCATGATGGGAGTGAAGTCAGAGGTTAAGCAGCCTATCTGACACTAAATACAAGAAATAAACGCAATAAAGACATGGATCGGGTCGCATGATGGGAGTGAAGTCAGAGGTTAAGCAGCCTATCTGACACTAAATACAAGAAATAAACGCAATAAAGATAAGGATCGGGTCGCATGATGGGAGTGAAGTCAGAGGTTAAGCAGCCTACCTGACACTAAATACAAGAAATAAACGCAATAAAGACATGGATCGGGTCGCATGATGGGAGTGAAGTCAGAGATTAAGCAGCCTACCTGACACTAAATACAAGAAATAAACGCAATAAAGACTCATGGATCGGGTCGCATGATCGGAGTGAAGTCCCTCGGGCCTAAGTCATCCTCGGTTGCGGCCCGCGCACGAACGACTGTACGCGGGCGGACTATAAAGCCGATGTTGGCCTCATGAAGGACCTTCTGCTGACCAAGTATGCACGTCAGTGAACTCAAAGATGCACGTGTTGTGTGTTTGGGGTAAAAGGCGCACGATAAATCAGTCAAGTTTTGTTTCGTGAATAATCGTAATTTTGTTTCGTCCAACAGGGCTCGGGAAGCTGACGTCATCACGCTAGTCGTGGCGGCCATCTTGAGAGGATACGACACTCATGCGCTCGATCGGGAAATAGCTGTCAGGACAATGTCAGGAAGGTCCTGACGTGCTATAGGCAATAACAGCAAGTCTTGCCATCACCGTAGGAAAACCGCTAACCAGAATCTGTTTTTGTTTGTTTCCAAAAGAGGAAGAAACATGAAGACAAACGTGTTGAAACACTACTTCGCTACAATCTGAAGTCTATCGCCAGGCTAGCGTGTCCTCAAGACAACGCGGGGGAACTTCCCGAGCCCTATACTCTTAAAGGCCACCGTCGGTGCTGTTTTAACCCATTTAACCCCACGACCGTATTTTGGAGATGTCACTTAACAACTATGTACCAGCACCAGAAGATGGCTCGACCATGATAATTCAAGGGTAGTGCCAGATTAGCTTGGCGCCTATCGGCGCCAAGCTATTCTGGCACTACCCTTGAATTATCATGGTCGATCCACCTTCTGCTGTAATGCGTCGGGGCTAAATGGGTTAATCCCTTGGCTCTTACTGGCGTATACGCGTCTTTTTCCGCCGAACGGTATCCGCGTAGGCCCAAGTAGCGGTCAAGGGGTTCTTAAAGTTGTGTTCTTCATGGCTGCGGGCTGAAACTGCGATGATTTTTTTTTAAAGAAAACTACTTGAAGGTTTGTGTCAGCAGAAACCTGCAAGTGTGGCTGCAAGTTGTATTCGGCAAGCATGAAAAATGGCACCGCTTCTTCCGTTGAAAAACAAAGTTTCATTCAATTCTCACACTGGTCGTCTGAGTCTGATTCGATGCGCGGCGAATCGGAGGAGACAACCAGTGTGGTACAGTACGTCCACGAATATCCTTGAAAGCTTTCCTTGCTGGTCCGATTCTTGCTGCAGCTCTTCATGGCTGTGTAAAAGCAGTTCTCCTATATGGAGCAGAGACATGGAGATTGACAAAAACCACAGTCAACAGAGTACAGACCTTCATGAACAGTTGCCTTAGAAGAATTTTGAAAATCCACTGGCCAGAGAAGATCAGCAACGTCAGACTCTGGGAGAGAACAGAGCAGATAACAGCAGAGAATGAAATTGGGCGAAGAAGATGGGGATGGATCGGTCACAGTCTGAGAAAGCCAGCTTCCAGTATCACTAGGCAGGCATTGTCATGGAACCCCCAGGGAAAGAGGAAAAGAGGTAGGCCGAGAAACTCCTGGCGTCGAGACCTCCAAGCAGACATCAAGAGACTGGGAACCACCTGGAGTAGAATCGAAGGAGAAGCACAGGACAGGAGTTGCTGGAGGTCTCTCGTCGACGGCCTATACCCGGGTAGGGGTGACAGGCGTAAGTAAGTAAGTCTTCATGGCTGAAGCCCGAAACTGGCGATAGCTTCAAGTATTTGAATTTAAAGTACAGTATTTGAATTTGAGAGACTTTGTTTAGACAGATGCCTCTCAGCGCGGCTGCAAGTTGTGTTTCTTGTACAGTGCGTCCACGATGTCCGTGGCTCTTTCCCTACGGCAGGCGGCTCAAGCAGCCTAGAGACAACTTTCGTAGCACACTATGGGCGGCGAGATCCGTCCAGCCAAGGTTCGACTGCAGCGTGTGTGCTATTTTTAGTGCCGACTAAGTCACATACCGTAACTTGGCAAGCGCACATCTAGAATGAACTCTTAACAGACTTACTTAGTGGCAGAGTAGATAATACAGAAAAGCTACTTAGTTAGCAATCCGTCCAGCCAGGTTTCGATTGCAGTGCGTGTGCCTGGCTATATTTAGTGTTGACTGCGTCATTGTAAGCCGTCACTTGGCAAGTGATCCAGAAAGGCACTCTTAACCCACTACATCCTGAGGTTGAATTTTTAAATTTTGCTGATTTTCCTGTGAAGGCTGTATTGCCGATTAGGAGATAGATCCACCATTTTAGTTCAAGGGTGGTGCCAGAATAGCTTGGCGCCTTAGGCGCCAAGCTATTCTGGCACCACCCTTGAACTATCATATCAAATGTATTTCAAGCATTGTGTGTATCAGAAGGAAAAGGGTTAACATAATCACTGAATGACAGAGTACATAATACAGAAAATTACTTAGTTAGCAAAGAGTTAAGGACCTTCCCCAGTGATGAGCCGTCTCTTGTTGTTCATGGCTGGGGTCCGAAACTGGCGATGGCTTCAAAGTATTTGAATTTAACTCATTCGAGGCGTGCAAATACGGATACACGGCGGTTCGCCGCGTATCCGTATGTGGCACGTCTCGAATGAGTTAACGTGTTTGAATTTGAGAATGTTTGTGTCGACGGATTCCGGTCAGTGCTGTGCTTCACAAGCTGTGCTTCTTGTACAATTCGTCCACAATGCCCTTGAAGGCTTTCCTCAGTGCCGGCCGCTTGTTCTTCATGGTGGGTGTCAGCAGGCCGTTTTCCACAGTAAAAAGCTTGGGGTGAAGGTGGATATCCTTTGTCTGTATACACGCAAAGAAAAGGCCCATGAAAAAGTCTGTCTTGGCTTTTTTCAATAAAAAATATCTTCATCGTTTTTATTTCAAATGTTACTGATGATTAATATAATAATAATAATAATAATAATAATAATAATAATATAGTCATTATTATTTTCATCATCATCATCATCATCATCATTATTATTATATTCATCATCAGTAACAATAATGACTATAACAATAACGACTATAATAATAATGACTATAATAATAATAAGTTATATATTATTATTATTATTATTATAGTCATTATTGTTATTATTATATGATGTTCATCATCATCATCATCATAAGTAAAAGTATTGACGAAAAAAATGATTCTGCATGAATGATATAATCAATCCGCAATGTGTTTCTTTTATTCCATTCTGTTTTGCTTTTCTTTATCTTTCGTTCCTTTCTTTTTCTGTCTAGTTTCTCTTGTTTTCTTTTCTTACAATTAAGTTATGTTTATGTGAATACTTTTTCTTTGATGATATGAAAATATATTAAAAACCTTATTTATACGAGCTGAGGTTTATCATCTGAAATAAGCAACATTTTACAAAATAAGCCGCAGAATTGATGCTAATATTGTACTGCACAGACCGATGACCGATTTCTAGCTGTCACCCTCTACTCCACGTGCGTATGTGTAGATATTATTTTTATCCCACACAACCTACCACACGTTTGCTACACCCACCTCAGTCCACACACTGAAATCCCAAAATGCCTGCGCATTACAAACACAAAAACTCTTAATAAAGCTAGCAAGAGGCATAGATCCTCATGAGCCCCCGCAATTGCGGGGGCTCATGAGGATCTATGCCTCTTGCATATAATAGCTTTTGCTTTAAAAGTTAAAAGACATATTTGTAGGAAATCATTCATCACCGCATTTTGTGGACGCTCATGAGATTCTGTGCCATTTGCAGATGGCTGAGTTCCGCTAAAGAAGTGTTTAACGGCGCTATTTATCCGGTGGTATGGAGACGCGTACATTATTGATTCTCACCTGCTCAAAGCCTTTCAAATCGTTCGCTTTTCCCTCCGTCAGCATGTCCTTCAGTATAATCTCCTTCGCCTTCTGGCAAAACAACCACCGGCGTTAGAAAGTACAGGAGAAGAAAAGGCACGGTCGCAGCACGTTTGACGTTGGTAAAGTTTGAATGGCTCAACTTTTTGAACTAAATGGCTCTCTCTCTCTCTCTCTCTCTCTCTCTCTCTCTCTCTCTCTCTCTCTCTCTCTCTCTCTCTTGTTTGTCGACGGTTAAAATTTTGACAGAATACAAATCGTTACTCGTTAGTGGTAATTTGCGTGCCGCTTGGCAAGGCAGACTGCTGTCAACAATGCCAACGATACACATAAATCGAAGATCGGTCTTGCGGGCTTCAGTGACGACACGTTGCCTGACGCTTTTAATTCCTTTTTTACCCGTTTTGAAACACGCCACTTTTCGTCTGATGTAGCCGATCTGAGACAGTCACTGACACAAGATGGCTCTATTGTTATTGAACAAGAGAGTGTTGAGAAATGTTTGAGAATGATTAATGTGAACAAGAGTGCCGGTCCTGATGGAATCTGTGGCAGGACGTTAAAGTTCTGCGCTGAACAGCTTAGTGGTGTTTTTCAACACCTTTTCCAGCTCTCCCTAGATACCTGCTCTATTCCCTCAACGGTCATTCCAGTTCCTAAGAAAGATAACCCAAAACAACTAAACGACTTCCGACCAGTTGCATTAACGTCCCTTGTCATGAAAACGTTGGAGAAGATTGTCCGAGCTTTTGTTTTGTCTGCAACTGAAAGTAAAATGGACCCATTGCAGTTTTCTTACTGGCTGGAAAGGGTGTTGAAGATGCCAAGTTGTTCATTCTAGACAAACTGTACACTCATCTGGAGAGACCCGGCAGGCCCGGATCCAGGGGGGGGGGGGGGTTTGCCATGCCAAATTTGTTAAAATGCTAGCGTGGTTGAGACCTTTTGCATGAGGTTCAAGGTCCGAAACAAGAAGTTACCCCTGGAGCTAAGTGATCCGGCCCTGCCCGGTGCACATGCCAGGATCCTATTTGCTGACTTCTCCTCTGCCTTTAATACCATGCAGCCACACCTGTTAGCCCAGAGATTACTGTCTAATTTCAACCTTAAAGTCTCGTTTTGTGGATTACAGATTTCCTTATCGGTAGACCACAACAAGTTTTGGTTAATGGTGGCTTCTCTAGTACTGCTGTCACGTGCACCGGGTCCCCCCGGGGGTGCTGCTAGTCTCCACTCCTTTACATCCTTTACACTGACGATTGTAGGAGTTGTCATGCTGACAGTTACATTGTAAAGTTTTCAGATGACAGCGCCTTACTTTTCCTTCAGCAAGGGTCATCTGATGAACATGGACCCTCATTGACTGACTTTGTTCAATGGTGCGATAACTCGTTTTTAGAGCTTAACGTGGGTAAAACATGTGACCTTATTGTTGACTTTAGGATGAACTGAAACAGGATCACAGTCAGACTATTATACATGATAAGGAAGTTGCCATTGTCCAGAAGTATAAATACTTAGGCACCATCTTCGATGATAAACTGAATTGGGATGACAATACTGAAACTGTTGTGAAGAAAGGCCAACAGAGATTGTATTTTCTGAGAAAGATGAACTCTTTCTCTGTTGACAGGACTATTTTAACTTTGTTTTACAAATCTTTCTTAGAAAGCGTTTTGACTTTTTCGTTCCGTTGCTGGTTCCCAAATCTTAGTGTCAAAAACAAAAACAGTCTTCAGAGAATTGTTCGTCTCAGCTCAAAGATCATTGGGGAAGAACAGAGAAGTTTAGCCGTGTTCTGCGATCGTCAGATTGTAAGAAAAGCTACTTCCATCCTGGCTAGTGATGCTCAAGTGATGAAAGACCTCTTTGAATTGCTCCCGTCTTGCCGCCGATACAGACAACCATCATGTAAAACCAACCACAGGAAATCGTCTTTCATCCCTGTCGCGCGCGCGCGCGCGCGCGCGTGCGCCGCGTGTGTGTGTGTGTGTGTGTGTGTGTGTGTGTGTGTGTGTGTGTGTGTGTGTGTGTGTGTGTGTGTGTGTGTGTGTGTGTGTGTGTGTGTGTTTTATACAGCTGTTTCAGCGCCTGAGTATCGCTGGCCTGGATGGGCAGTTGTAGAGGGTGTAAGTGGAATGTAAGACGTTAATGTGTTCGCTGACAATGCCATTAATAATGATCTTTAAGTTTCAAATAATGTTTTAGTAATTGTATTAGTTTAGAGTTTTAATAGGTCTTAATCTTAGTCTTAATCTTGGTAATTTCAGTCTTACAGATTTAGCATATTAATATCAGGTACAACTGGGATATTAGAATGTCCTGATATTAATTAATGTTTATTGAATGACTTTTATTTGATTGTTCCCCCCGTCCACACAAATGTAATTGCCCTTTAAGGGATAAATAAAGTTGTTTTGAATTTGAAATCGCCATTTCGCACACTTGCCGTTGCCATCATCTCCAATATATATATATAATTTGAAGAGGAAAAGGTAAACGGCAGTGAAAGAGAGAGCAAGGGGGTGGGGGGGGGGGTAGAGAGAGAGAGAGAGAGAAAGAGAGAGAGAAAAGGGGGTGGGGGGGGGGGGGGTAGAGAGAGAGAGAGAGAGAGAGAGAGAGAGAGAGAGAGAGAGAGAGCCATTTAGTTCAACAAGCCATTCAAACATTGTTCATAAACCAAGGGGAATCACTCAGCGCTGGACAGACGTACAGTTAGATCCCCTGCCCCCCGGCCTAACAGGCACCCATTCGCCAGCTCACAGAGAAATACGCAGGTATACTGAGAACAAGACGATCATCTACATCCCTACATTAAGGGATGTAGATGATCGTCTTGTTCTATACCTGCGTATTTCTCTGTAGGCTGGCGAATGAGTGCCTGATAGGCGGGGACATGGGGATCTAACTGTACGTCTGTCCAGCGCTGAGTGATTCCCCTTGGTTTGTGTACAATTCTGCCAGCGCTAGCCTCACCTATCTGGTTTGTGAGTACATTCAAACATTACCAACATATTAAACCTTATTTCATCATCATCATCGTCGTCATCAACTCTCTCTCTCTCTCTCTCTCTCTCTCTCTCTCTCTCTCTCTCTCTCTCTCTCTCTCTCTCTCTCTCTCTCTCTCTCTCTCTCAACACACACACGCGCACACACACACACACACACACACACACACACACACACACACACAGACTTACACACACACGCACCTTGGATTGACAGAACTGCACCATGTCAGTAGGCAGCCCGTGAGCCTCAGCAAACGGCCGCACCACTTCCTCATCGGGCACCACCACGGCCATCAAGCAAGGCTGCAACAAAACCACTCAGGTCAATAATAAGTGCGAAAATCACAATCTCTCTATAAGAATGCTATATTTTGTAGGTTTGGGTTTGTTTCTATTTTAGCTCTGGCCAAGATCGGCTGCAGTCATAACACGCTATCACAACCTTCAGCCTTCAGCATCTCCTGAGTCACTTCCATTACTTGCATGTAGTTTCAAACCCTTTGCGTGTCGGTAGCGGTTTCAGTCGCGATGATTCCTTCGATGGATGTACCGAAAGACATGCTAGGTGCAACCAGCCAGTCAGACGTCATAGTCGTAGGGAAAGGCAGAAACATACATCATGAAGACAGTGCAGCCTACACAGCCAAGACATCAACTGATCACGCCTAACAGAATGCTCCGAAAGGAAAAGCATACCGTACCTTGAAGCTGTCCCCCTCCACGAAGCACTGACCCACGAACTTGCTTTTCAGGTAGACGTTCTCAACCTTTTCCACCGCTACGTACTCGCCCTGGCAAGAGAGAAAAATAGTAATTATTCCCTTCTCTCGTGAGAAAAAAAACGTGAGCCCATCGATCCTCATGAACCCCCGCGATTGCAAGAGGCACAGATCCTCACGAGCCCCCGCAGTCGCGGGGGCTCGTGAGGATCTATGTCTCTTGCTAAGACCAATTTGTATTCGAAGGAGAAGCACAGGACAGGAGTCGCTGGAGGTCTCTCGTCGACGGCCTATACCCTGGGATGATAGGCGTAAGTAAGTAAGTAAGTTTCTTGGCCGGGTTGGCTTGTGGTCCTTGGATGAACCAAGATTTCAGAAAGAAAAATGTACGTACAGTGGAAGACAAGGGGTTAACAAATACATTTGACATTCAGTCAGGCAACCCTCAGGTCTCAGCGTGAGTTGTTCTTTAACTCCTCCCTGGGGTGCCGCGTGCGGACACGCGGCTTTTTGCCGCGTATCCGGATGCGGCACGTCTCGAATGAATTAACCCATTCAGAACTGGCACACTACAACATGCTGTAGATCCACCATGATAGTTCAAGGGTGGTGCTAGTATAGCTTGGCACCTGAACTATCATGGTCGTGATACTGCTGAAATGTGGGTAAATTTAAAACAAGGCTTGTACCAAAAGGTTTCTTTACACAACTCACCTGGGCAAGTTTGAAAATATTTTTCTTTCTGTCGATGATTTTCAAGGCCCCAGACTGAAAAAGTAACAAATGAACCATAACCCACGAAGTCCCTTCTATGTGAGAGCTGTCTTCGCTGTCAAGGGTCTCTACCTTTTGTCTTTGACTTGATTCTGATGTTGAAATAATCTCCTTTTGAAAAAGCCTCGCAGAGGGTATATGCCAATGCGTCATAGTGAACTCTACAAGCATACGCGTCATTGGTTTGTCAAACGTCACTTGTCATGATGGTGGTTTTTGTTGTTGTTTTTATGTAATTTTATATATAACGTGATATGAGATTTGCTTTCGCTTCAAGACTTGCGAAAATTGTGACAAAACTAGAATTCCACGGTACAATTGTAGCCTTGTCATAATTTGTGTGAAATCAGGTTGACTTTATCTAGATATATGCTATACTAAGTACACCTGCATGCTCTTCTGAAAGCGCGTCGATGTGTGTGTATGCGTGTGCGGGTGCGTGCGTGCATGCGCGCGCTCCAAACATCGCCAAGAGGCATAGATGTTCATGCGCCCTCCAGGCACATAAGGATCCATAATTATGCGCGCATGTGTGAGAGAGTGCGAGCGAGCGAGAGAGAGAGAGAGAGAGAGAGAGAGAGAGAGAGAGAGAGAGAGAATTACGTTATATTTAGAGTATGTCTGCGTGGTGACGGTGTTACTTCTTTTACGTCACCGGCACTGTCTGACTTTCTCCAGACGGCAGGATTTTTAAATCCATTCTATTTATAGAAGGGACTTTTTAGGACAGGTCGCGGGGGGGGGGGGGGGGGGGGGGGGCGAATTTAATAGCATGTCCATGAAGTCAAAGGCAGGCAGGCTAAACCTCTAACAATTGAAATAACAAGATAAAAATTACGTCATGTCTAAAAAGAAAAGGGGAGACTGCCAGTGCTAATATTTTAGGAAGGTTACAAAGTAAAGTAGGTTATAGCACTGTCAGGGGAGAGAAATGTGCATGATCGACCAGTGATCATAGATCTACTGTGGCCAAAGCACAAAAAAAAAAAGAGATAGGAAAGAGAGGGGGCGCTAAGAAAGTGACCGAAAGCAATGCATATGGAAGCCCCCCCGAAGGGGGGCGTATCACATATCCACTGTTCCAGCCACTCAGTGCATGGAAATTTAAATCTAGGTCCCCCAAGGGGGGTCCAGATATTTAGCCGGTGTGGACAGCTGTTTCGGTCTGGGCGACCTCTTCAGCACACCATCGGTAACACTGGAGGAGGCAGGAAATTCCGCCTACCTGCAATGACAACCACATTTTACTGTGGTGTCTGCAGGGGCATACATTCCATGCCACCACCCAGAGTCAAATCTCCATGCACCCTAAAAGAGAACCTACCAAAAGGGGGGAAGGGGTTGCAGTCGATATTGTAGTGATAAATGAAAAGAAAAGGGGAGACTGCCAGTGCTAATATTTTAGGAAGGTTACAAAGTAAAGTAGGTTATAGCACTGTCAGGGGAGAGAAATGTGCATGATCGACCAGTGATCATAGATCTACTGTGGCCAAAGCACAAAAAAAAAGAGATAGGAAAGAGAGGGGGCGCTAAGAAAGTGACCGAAAGCAATGCATATGGAAGCCCCCCCGAAGGGGGGCGTATCACATATCCACTGTTCCAGCCACTCAGTGCATGGAAATTTAAATCTAGGTCCCCCAAGGGGGGTCCAGATATTTAGCCGGTGTGGACAGCTGTTTCGGTCTGGGCGACCTCTTCAGCACACCATCGGCAACACTGTATAACCTACTTTACTTTGTAACCTTCCTAAAATATTAGCACTGGCAGTCTCCCCTTTTCTTTTCATTTATCACTACAATATCGACTGCAACCCCTTCCCCCCTTTTGGTAGGTTCTCTTTTAGGGTGCATGGAGATTTGACTCTGGGTGGTGGCATGGAATGTATGCCCCTGCAGACACCACAGTAAAATGTGGTTGTCATTGCAGGTAGGCAGAATTTCCTGCCTCCTCCAGTGTTGCCGATGGTGTGCTGAAGAGGTCGCCCAGACCGAAACAGCTGTCCACACCGGCTAAATATCTGGACCCCCCTTGGGGGACCTAGATTTAAATTTCCATGCACTGAGTGGCTGGAACAGTGGATATGTGATACGCCCCCCTTCGGGGGGGCTTCCATATGCATTGCTTTCGGTCACTTTCTTAGCGCCCCCTCTCTTTCCTATCTCTTTTTTTTTTTGTGCTTTGGCCACAGTAGATCTATGATCACTGGTCGATCATGCACATTTCTCTCCCCTGACAGTGCTATAACCTACTTTACTTTGTAACCTACGTCATGTCTAGTTACTGACCTAACAGCGCTGCTGAACGTAGATTTGGCGCCGACAGACAAGCTTGAAACTTGGCGAAATACTTTCTTAAGTGGGTGGCTAAGAGGGCCTCCGAGCATATTGTAATTGAATGTCTCATTGAAGACATAAACAACCGTTTATAGGAAGTCGGTTGACCCAGATTAGAGTCCGAGATTTTTGTCATATTTACTTGAACTCTTGCATATAGCTAGTTTAGAGAAAGACATTGGATGAGTTCTTTAGACAGCTTTTAATCCTTTCAACCTCTTTAGTAAAAAAAAAAAATCAGAAAAAAATTAAAACACAAAAAAACTTAACTTCTAGAGAAAGTCAGACAGTGGCGGTGACGTAAAAGAGGCAACTCCATCACCACGCAGACACTGACATAATACACTAATTATGACGTCATTCTCTCTCTCGCGCGCGTCTCTCTCTCCCTCTCTCTCTCTTCCTCATCATTATTATTATTATTATCATTATTATTATTTGCATGCTATGTTTCTTTTCCTGTTGTGTTCTCTTTTGTTTACAGGACAGCTTGCTTAATGGCTTTATCCTGAATAAAAAAAAAGATTCATCCTCTCTCTCTCTCTCTCAAATACCCGTAAATTGTTTTTTCATGCTCATATAAAGTCCCATGTTGATTATGTCTCCACAGTGTGGGACGGCTGCAGTGATGTCCACATGAAGAGATTAAACTCCATATACAAAAGAGCTGTAAAAATGATAGATAGACGCCCCATCCCTACCACAGACAAATTTAGATATTTAAACATTCTCGGTCTGCGTCAGCAACTTACGTTAAACAAATGCGTCTATATGCATAAGATACTGAATAATATGACACCCCAGTATCTAACCACTAAATTTATATCTCACCAAGAACGTGAACGGGCCTCAAGAAACAATACCTTACCCCTACCACTGCCAAGAATTGACCTTTTTAAAACTAGTATGTCATTCTCTGGTCCGTTTGCTTGGAATTCCATCCCTGCACATTTGAAAACTATTACCTCACCAGGAAGTTTTAAAACAAAACTTTTTGATTACCTGATGAGTCAGACTTAGTACGTTTCTCAGGTACTGTAATATTTCCTGTACCTCACGTATTTCATACAGATGTTTTTTTATATGTGTGTGCGTGTGTGTGTGTGTGTGCTCGTGTTTGTTTGTGCGTGTGGGTGTATGTGTGAGCGGCGCGCGTGCGTGCGTGTGTGCATGTGTGTGTGATGAGTATTATTATTTTTTCTGTATATAATGATGCTATTGGGTTTTGTATGTACATATATATTTTATAGTTTCCCTTCTTTTTTATCCTGTAGATGTTAGCAACGGCAAGTTTGTAAAATGACGATTTGTTTTCTGTCAAAACTTTTTACCGTTGAAAAATAAAGTTTCATCATCATCATCATCTCTCTCTCTCTCTCTCTCTCTCTCTCTCTCTCTCTCTCTCTCTCACACACACACACACACACACACACACACACACACACACACACACACACACACACACACACACACACACACATACACACAAACAAACATGTGCTCATCTCCAGGAGGAATAGATCCTCATGCGCCCTCCAGGTGCATGAGGATCTGTGCCTCTTGTAGATGTTTGCCGCTAACACGCACACACACATCGACGCGCGTTCAGAAGAGCATGCGGGTGACCCGTGTACTTAGTATATCATGTAGCTAGGTAGAGTCAACCTGCTTTCACACAAATTATAGCAAGACTGAAATTGTACCGTGAAGTTCTAGTTTTGTCACCATTTTCTCAAGCCTATGAAGCGGAAGTGAAACTCGTATCACGTAAAATATAAAATTAGGTTAAAAACTAAAACTTACGTCATGACAAATGACGTTTGACAAATCAATGACGCGTATGTCCTGCGCCCCTTATAGAACTCACTGACGCATAGGCAGATCTGCGGAGATAAATCAACATCAGAATCAGGTCAAAGACAAAAGGTAGAGGTAGAGAGACCATTGACTGCGAGGACAGCTCTCATATAGAAGGGACTTTGTGGGTTATGGTTCATCCCATCTTGTTTACTGTTTTATTTTTTTTTCTGAAAAAAAAATTTTTTGCTGAGGAAGTTGAAAGGATACAAAGCTGGCTTAAGCATGTTCTTACTGAATTAAACGAACTTTAGTTTGCGAACTCTGACGATGTAGAGTTCGCGATATCGGGCGAACCAGGTTGGTTTTTAATTGGACGATCTAAAGATACGGCGAACCTAGTTCGAAGTAGTTTACGAACCTCGGCAAACCATAGTTCGCTGTCGGAAAAGGTTCGCTCAGCGTGTTGAGCAAACCAAGGCGAACCTTTTCTCTGATTGGTCAAAACTTTTACCCTCTTCTGCGTTGGAGATAAGAAGACAGTCGCCGATACAAACAAATATGGCGGACGGCGATATTTCACTCGTGCGAAGAACAAGACCTATTTTTATTGATTTGTGGGAGGCGCAACGCTGTTTGTGGGGTCGCTACTGCAAGGAGTACAAAAACAAACATCGTTCAAATCGCGAAGCGGCATAGCGGCAGCCATTTTGAACACCTTCGCAGAAGTAAGTACGCCGAATCAAGCGCTTCAGTTAAGAAAGAGAACCATGGGAAACCTGGTTTGCTTTAGTTCGCCTAGGTTCGTTCAACCTCAATTAAGAAACAAACCAAAAGATCACCGATCTTCTCCGATCTAGGTTTGCCGATCAAAAGTTCGTCCAATTAAGAACAGCTCTAAGGAACTCATCCGGTGTCTTTCTCCAAACTGGACTATACCAGCCCTGGTCACCTGCATGCTCTTCTGAAAGCGCGACGATGTGTGTGTGTGTGTGTGTGTGTGTGTGTGTGTGTGTGTGTGTGTGTGTGTGTGTGTGTGTGTGTGTGTGTTAGTGCGTGCATGCGCGCGCGCTCCAAACATCTCCAAGAGACATAGATCCTCAACCGCTCTCCGGGCGCATGAAGATCTATGCCTCTTGGAGATGCGCAGATGTATGTGAGAGAGAGACTTCGGCGCGCGCTAGAGAGAATTACGTCATATTTAGAGTATTATGTTGGGTATCTGCGTGGTGACAGAGTTGCCTCTTTTACGTCACCGCCACTGTCTGACTTTCTCTAGAGGTCAAGGTTTTTTACTGTTTTAATTCTCTTCTGAAAAGATTTAATTTTTACTAAAGAAATTGAAAGGACAGAAAGCTGGCTAACGAACTCATCCAATGTCTTTATCCAAACTAGCTATATCCAAAATTTCAAGTAAATATAACAAACATTACGGACTCTAATCTGGGTCAACCGACTTCCCATAAATTGTTGTTTATGTCTTAAATGAGACATTTAATTACAATATGCTATAAGGCTCTCTTAGACACCCCTTTAAAAAAGTATATCGCCAAGTTTCAAGCTTGAGTGTACAGAAATATCGGAGATTCTCTTGTTTAGTTCATACATACACACACACACATACATACATACGCACATACGGCGCTTCGCGCCAAATGAACGCTCAGCAGCGCGGTTAGCGTAACAAGACATGACGTAAATTTTATCTTGTTACTTCAATTCTATAAATAGAAGGAACTTAAAAACATGCGAACTGATTTTTCAACGTGGACTCAAATGGTGAACTAGACACATAAAGCATTAATGATGACAGATGCACTTTTTAAAAAATCTGATTATAGCGTGTGGACAGTGTTTAACAAACTTTGACTTGAGGTCAGTGTATCTGCGTTCTCGTTATTTTTCAAAAACATATAATTGTATCGCGAGAACTGGAAGCCATAAAGTACGACCTCGTTATTGCCGTTAGCCACTGTTGAATTTTGTAATGCGGGTTCACAGTAATCACAATAAGAATGGCAACACACGCCGCCAAATGCTAAACGCGTAATTATACCACAGATAATCTTTTTCAACTATTACTTGAAATAAATTTTACTGATAGTTCAAGGGTGGTGCCAGAATAGCTTGGCGCCTGAGGCGCCGCATAGCTATTCTGGCACCACCCTTAAACTAAAATGATTGACCTATCTCCTAATCTGTAATGTATCCTTCATAGGACAATAAGCAATTTTTTTTTTTAAGTCAGCCTCAGGATGCAATGGTTTGATCAATTTTATCGTTATAGTGTGAACTGGAATAAGGGAGGGAACTAGTGACTCACAGGTAACCACATGCCGACGTCGCCAGTGTGTAACCACCCCTGTTCATCCAAAGCCTCGGCTGTCTTCTCCGGGTTGCGGAAGTACCCCTTCATCACGTTGCCGCCCTGCACACACACCTGACCCAGCACAACAGCAGTTAATCCATTGTACACCCAAGGCCTCGTTTCCCAACTTTTACAGGCGTCACTTAACAACTGACTATGCACCAGTTGCAGGAGGTGGCTTGACCACAACTGAGATAATTCGGATAGAGCGGCCACTTGGCGCCAAGCTAATCTGGCTCTACCCTTGAATTATTATGGTCAAGCCATCACCTGCTGTAGGGCGGCTGGGTTAAATGGGTTCATAAAAGAAAGGGGGTGACTGCAAGCGCCTACATGCAGAGGCAGGTAGGCAAACTGTGAATCGCTACTGGCTGAGGGGTACCGGCAGTTCTCTCTCAGCGGTAAGCCTTACTAGCGCTTTTTTCCTACACACTTCTCACCTTACAACAGTCGTAAAAATAATAATAATAATATGGTGACGCCAATAATATTCACATACCATGGGGAATTACCAAGGCGATTGGGTGCCTGATAGGCGGGGTCAGGGGATCTAACTGTTTGTCTGTCCAGCGCTGAGTAATTCCCCTTGGTATGTGTACAGTTCTACCAGAGCTAGACTCACCTACAGGATTCCAAGGCGTAAGGACGGATTAACCGCGTCGACTTGGTCTAAGAAGTTCTAGCCTACTGTTAAGTATACTGATCGACAACAACAAAAAAGAAAAAAACTTCAAATGTTGTTTCCCATACTAAAACATCTTAACTGTTAAGAGTGCACTGACTTGTGTGACAGGTATCTGAGTACTGCCAACCAGTTAAAATCGGTCTGCATGGTGTGCAAGTTAACTCTTTACAGTTAAGATGTTTTAGTATCGGAAACAAAGTTTGAAATTTTCGCGTTTCTTTTGTTGATCAGTATATATAGATCACCAGGCCCCGCCATCATTTTAAGTCAGTGAAACTTCACCGTTGCCGCACTGATTGGAAACCGACGGGTAAGACAACGAATGACTAACGCAGAGCCTGTGAATGCGATAGGGTGCGATCAGTTCAATGATACATGCGAGGGAACTGCTGAAGTTACACTGTGCACAACTCTTCAAGTATTATCTGCTTCGGCTCAGTCTGACGGGAACTAACTGGTCAGTTCTGTCAGCGAAAAGACTATTATAACCCCACGCTTGGCCGGGTCGCTGGCTTTCTTCTCCAGATTACAAGAAGCCGTTGACTGAACCGCCATGCGGGCAGATTGCGGGATTTTTTTTTTTTTTTCCTTAGACACATATTTTTATACATTTTGTATAGTTTTTAGGGCTTAGAGCCTGCACTGCAGGGAGTTTGCGCTTTATAAATATTATTATTATTATTATTATATTTGCGCGTGATCCCCGTTGTATCATAACCTCTTAACTGCCATGGCAAGGCGAACGCTACCCAGATGAAAGAGACATAAATCCTCATGAGCCCCCGCGACAGCGGGGGCTCATGAGGATTTATGTCTCTTGCTAGTCCTATGTTCTTCAAGTTATGCTTATTTTTTGTTCTCATTGACAACGTGCTCTTCACGCGAATGAGGCTCAGTGTGCAGTCGTTTCAGACCGCGCGAAATTTGTGGTCACTGGCGGCGAAGGGGTTACTTACCTCTCCCTTGCCGTCCTTGGCGTAGTAATCCATCTCAGGCACGTCCACCAACTTGACGTAGTTACACACCAGTGGTGTGCCAACATTGCCTGCGGGGAGGAAATGACATTTGAAATACACACACTAGTGGCGAGTGTCAACATAATGAAAACGTATCTGCCCTGATTTTACAAAAGACAATAAGTGAATAAGTACATTTTTAATCGGATACAGTTTTTTTTTTTTTTTTTAATCTCGCTTTTCAGATATAGGCGGTCTAGTTGTATTACAAATACATCATACAATACACAATACAAAATTCATACCTTTTTCAATTATGTGCCTGCTACATTAATTTCGTGCTACAAAAGCAAACCGTCTGTAAAAGACTTACGGTCTACGCCTAGTTCATAGTTCCATTTGTATGCTGGAGTGTCATTTGTACCTTACGGCACGAACTGAACCTTGTGCTCGTCAAACGAAGTGGAGGGGCTGGCACGAGGGGAGGGGGAGTATGGGGGTGCGGGGTGGGAGGGCGATTAGTCAATGATGTGAAGACTTCACTCACTTCGCAACTTTAGCTTTATAACAATAAGTTGTCCCAAGCCGGATTAGTTACCTCGAGGGGGGGAGGGGGAGGGGGTGTTTCCAACTTGTTGTTGGGACAATCAACTTGACACAAAATGCCTCCCCGACGATAAACCTTGCGGCCGAAAAATCAAACAACGGGGAGCGGAGTGTGTGTGTGTGTGTGTGTGTGTGCGTGCGTGAATGCGTGCGTGCGTGTGTGTGTGTGTGTGTGTGTGTGTGTGTGAGTGTGTGTGTGTGTAGGGGGGGGGGGTGTCAAAAGTCAAAACTCACCAAATATATCAAACGCGGAGGAGGGGGGATTCCAAACTCCCCCCAAAGGAACCGTTTTCTTATAGCATTTCAAAGAATTTTGGTAGAAGAGCACCCCACCCCCCGCCCCGACCCCGCCCCCGTACACCCCGCCTCCCCCCCCCCCCCCCCCCACCCCCCCCCCCCCCACCCCCACCCCCACCCTTACCCTGTTGTCTTACCTGCTTCTGTCTCGCCCGGAACATTAAATGTGATGCCTGCTGACGACTCAGTCTGTCCGTAACCCTCCATCACCTGCAAACACACACACCTCATTACTTGTAACTTCCTTAACCCCTTGTCTGCCAATGTAGGTACATTTTGTTTCTGAAATCTGTGTTCATTGAACGACCAACAGCCACAACTGTCCAAAGAACATGGACACAAAGTGGTCTCAGCAAGAGGCGTAGATTCTCATGAGGATCTATGTCTCTTGCAGTTAGATGGCATCCTCATTTGTCGGCAGTGAAGAGATTTACCCTCCCCCCCCCCCCCCCCCCAAAAAAAAAAAAAAAAAAAAAAAAGTCCTTTTCATAGGTATTTCTCGCATGACGCAGATATATTGCGTTGGTTCCTTAGTCGATCACTCAACATTTTTAAAACTTTGAGTCCGCCGAAAGGAAAATAATGTAAGAACGCTACGGGGCCGGCTAAGACATCGGACCGACGTCGGCCGCCATTAGCGGCTGACGTCGGTCCCATGGCTTTTACGCACTGGCAGGGCGGGATAGATTTACCAGACATCCAAAAGCGCAGCGCGTGAAGTCCAGAACGGAGGCGGAGAGAGGGGCGGAGCCGGTGATGATGCACCGGACACGCCCACCCAGCATCTTCTGTATCTTACTGAACACCAGCTTGTCCCACACACTGTCGTTACGGATGATGCCTCTACACACACACACACACACAATCACACACACACACACACACACACACAATCACACACACAATAACACACACATACAATCACACACACACAATCACACACATACAATCACACACATACAATCACACACATACAATCACACACAAACACACCATCACACACACACACACAATGGGCATTAACACCTTGACTAGACTAGCGAGAAAGATGAAACACTATCTAACAGCAGTAAAAGACAAAGAGCTAGGAGCGCTTGAGGATCTATACCTCTTGTGACAGCACTTTGAATCCATGTTTCTTGCGGCGGCGGCTGGGGCTCATTGGCTTTGAATTAACACATTTAGCCCCAATGCCCTACAGTTGGAGGTGGACTGACCATGATATTTTCAAGGGTAGTGCCTAGGCATCTGGCACTACCCTTGAACTATCATGGTAAATCCACCTCCCGCAACTGGTACACAGTCGTTGGGGAGCACCTTCAAAATTTCTTCAAAATGCGGCCGTAGGGTGAAATAGGTTAACTCATTCTACCCCATCACCGAAATCCCCCAAATTTTGCCCTTGTCCTCTGAAGACTGCTTTGCAGTGCAGGACACAGATCGACCATGATAGTTCAAGGGTGATGCCAGAATAGCTTGGCGCCCATAGGCGCCAAGCTATTCTGGCATCACCCTTGAACTATCATGGTCGATCCTTATCTTGCTGTGGTGTGTCTGGGGTAGAATGAGTTAAGAAAGATGGCAGAAACACAATCTGCGTCCACTGGCAGTAAATGGGGTTAACGCTATACAAAAACAGCTAAAAAGATTAGGCGCCTGATGATCCACGATATACGAGAGAGATCCCCGGCGCACACGGTACACACTCGACAGTGAATTAATTAGCTCTAAGATAGTACAACACAATGACTTACTGCTTGACCTCCAACAGCTTGCTGGACACCGCCCACTTCAGCAGTAGTTTCTTGAACCAGCTGCCACTCACTCCCGCTTGTACCTTGCAACCACAACAGCGGACAACAAGAAAATCACAACTACACAAACACAGTCACACACGCCAGACAAAAGGACAAACTAGCTCACCTGAAATTAACTCTTACTGTACACTGATGGGGAAAATGCGAACAGCACCTAATTAATAGCAAGAGGTACAGAACTTATAAGCCCCAGCGGATGATACGAAGTTAATCTATTAAATCCTGCGGTTGAAATTTTCTCCTTTTTTTAACCTGTAATATAAAGACTATATTACAGTTCAGTAGATATATCGACCATGATAGTTCAAGGGTGGTGCCAAAACAGCTTGGCGCCTAAAGGCGCCAGGCTGTTCTGGCATCTCCCTTGAATTATCATGATCAAATATTACTGATCTCAAAGAAAAACAGAAGATAGTAGTAGAAAACCCTTTAAAATAGAAACAAGGAACGACGTTTCGGATCAAAGATCCTTCTTCAGGTGACATGGAAACAAACGTAGAGCAAAAAAGAACACGACAGAAAGAAAAGACGTCATCGGCCTGTTAGAGAGAATTTAGAATGACGAAAACACGCGCACACACACACACACACACACACACACACACACACACACACACATACACACACACACACACACACACACACACACACACACACATGACGCAAATACACATGCACGAACCTCCTCATAGCCTCACACATTTCAGCATACGCATCCCGGCTTTGGCAAAATACATCCCACTTCATCCACCGCAAAATGACAGAATCCTTTTTCGCGGACAGGCTTGGCACTTACCATCCGAATTGAACGTTCGCCCCTACTAGGGATGTATGCTCGGCCTGATGGGTAGTTGGTGCCACCAGACTTGACCTCACTGTTGATACTGGATGCTACCGTTAAGTGTGTGTGTGTGTGTGTGTGTGTGTGTGTGTGTGTGTGTGTGTGTGTGTGTGTGTGTGTGTGTGTGTGTGCATGTGCATGTGCGTGAGCGGCAGCAGGCACGACTGAGTGAATGCAAATGTATGCAGTGACATTTATGTATGTAGACGTCAGTTTTGTGATACGTGTTTTGTGCATGTGTATTTGCGTCATTGTGTGTGTGTGTGTGTGTGTGTGTGTGTGTGTGTGTGTGTGTGTGTGTGTGTGTGTGTGTGTGTGTGTGTGTGTGTGTGTGTGGTTTTTTTCTGTTTATTTTTTTTACGTCATTCTAAATTCTCTCTATACAGATGACGTCTTTTCTTTCTGTCGTGTTCTTTTCTGTTCTACGTTTGTTTCCATGTCACCTGAAAAAGGATCTTTGATCCGAAACGTCGTTCGTCGTTTCTATTTTAAAGGGGTTTCTACCACTATCTTCTGTTTTTCTTTCACATGAAACCCTAGCGGCAACAGTTTTACTACATTACTGATCTCATGTTCTCGTGTATTTGTATCGGGGCTGGAAAGGCGGCTAAACAAGCCAGAACGTTAAGAAACAGAAAAAGAACCAGTCGCCTTCAGGACTGGTGCCAAAACAGCTTGAACCAGCATTGTCAAAAAAAAAACATTTCTCATGTTCTCGTGTACATGTATCACGGCTAGAAGGGCTAAGCAAGTCAGAAAGCCGAGGGACAGAGAAAGAGTACAATGGCGAACCTTGTCGTATATTCTGTTGAGCAGCCTGGGCACCGTGGGAAAGAGTGAGGGACGAAGCTCCATCAAGTCTTCGGTCAGCTTGCGGATATCACCCGAGAAATACCCGATCTGCGCTCCGTGCATCAACAGCATCACCTGCACGGAGAAAGAAAGATTTTGCACATACAGTCACACAGGTGTCAAGCGCCGGAGCACCCACGGGACAGTCAACAAATGGTCACCTGAGACAGGTGCTCGCCTTACACATCTATTGTAACAGCAATGAGTCAAATCCAGACCAAAAAGGTGACTGCCAAGCGTGTTTCTAAGCGTGTTTCTTACTCTGTTGGGTACACCAATGAGTGGTCTTATCTCCTTAAACAACCGGCCACATCATACTGGTAGTCACCTTGAAAGGTTTCAGTGTTAACACATTCTAACCCAGGACCGAAATCCCCCAAAATTTAGAATTTGCCCTCTGAAGGACTGTATTACAATTCTAGAGACTGATCGAGCATGATGGTTCAAGGGTAGTGCCAGAATAGCTTGGCGCCTATGGGCGCCAAGCTATTTTGGCACCACCCTTGAACTATCATGCTCGATCCATGTCTTGCTGTGGTGTGTCGGGGCTGAATCAGTTAAGATTGCTGAAGGCCCGCTACCGCCGTAACTGTTCAAAGATACACTTCTGTAACAGATAGTTACGAAACGCTACACTCGGGTCTAGTTATGGTTCATTTAGACACAGGACAATCTAGTTCAGCACACGTCGTCTTCATATCAAGTAACCTGACAATGACTCTGCTCTGTTCTAGAAATGCAACGCTATCAGTGCGAGAAACAGCTAAAAATAGACTGTACCCCACCCGGGTCTGCCCTGGGGGACTTGGGTGGGATTGGATATTTTTTAGTTCCCAGGGTCACCCTGGTCAGCCCCACAGGGTGGGTTTTTCTCTCTATTCTGGGGCATGTGTTTCTGTCTACCCTTTGTCCATTCACCTGTATTTGCCTTTTTAAAACTCTCCCTACTGTCTGCACTGCCTGTAGCTCTTGATATTGGATGTGTGTTGCTAAATGGTCTTAGCTTTATTTAGGCCCCATGTGTTAGGTTTATTTAACGTATTTGACCGGCTGGCGACATACATTTAATGTTCTGTTTAGTTGTTTTTTTTTCACAAGCAGTGCAGGCACGTCCTGAGAAAGCCTTGTTGCTGTCGGGACGTTAAGCAATGTACAATCAATCAATCAATAAAAATAGACTGACAAGCCGGCCAACGGCAGCGCAGAATTAAAAAAAAAAAGGACGATTACCCGTGTGCTGTTGCAGCGTGTCCAAACTGCTGTTAATGAGTTCAGTCATTAGGTGTGTCGCCAAGGCATAACAAACACAAATGGTGCTGACATGTGTCTTAGATTTACGCGTAATAGTACTTTAACCGTTTTATTTGCTGAAAGAGCGTAAAAAAAAAAATTTAAATGACCCTCTGACTGTTGGTAACGCTTTCAGTCAGGATATTTCCTGCAGCAAGATCCGTCGACAATAAAGCGATATGACAACCATACGGGGTCGCAAGAGCGTAACACAGTCACAATCATGTATCAGGGCATAACTAAAATTACCACCCAATGCGCAAAAGGCCCGATGGCCTTTTGCGCATTGGCCCGGGCAGTAGGTTTAAATAAGTTGACTTACGTGAATCCCCCGTTCAAACATGTGCGCCAAAGGGAGGTAAGAAAGATGAGTGTCGCTGGGCTCCAGAGCAATAATATGCTACACAGAAATTAAAGCATGGAACAGCAAAAGATAGAATATAAAAGAACGAAATCCCTGTGGGTTTTTTTCAAGTTTTTTGTCCTTTTATTTCCAGACGGCGAATCACGAAACACACAATACAACTACAGCAGAACCTGGTTTTAGCGACCAGTTTCTTCAGTTAAAGACGGGTGACACCTGACCAAATGCCCCTTCAAACTTCTTTTCGCACCTGCGTTTTAAGACCGATAATTTCTGGCAAAACACAGATGGCTGATCAAAGCAGCTATTTAGAAGACCAGACTGCAGGGAGCGCCGCCGGATATTGAGTAGGACACCCTGTATAGCATATAAGTGGAGTGTTTGTATACTCAGTATCATTTCTAGACAGACCTCGCGACTCCGGGCCATTCTCAAACTGTTTAATTCATAATCACTGAGAGCGAAGCCAGACCTCACGAATCCCATTCTCAAACTGCCAGGTTTGATTCATAGTCACCGAGAGCGTCTGTCTAGAAATGATAGTATACGAACTCTCCACTTCTATGTCTTATAGAACCTTTCACGACATGAATCCGGTCACCAAAAATCAAACAAAGCAAAAAACAGTTTAGCTTTAGCCTGTTAGTCGTCTGCGCCGCTACCCGCTGATGCTGTTGAGTTAATAATAATAATAATAATAATAATAATAATAATAATAATAATAATAATAAAGGTAATTTGTATAGCGCCTAATCACCAAGGTGCTCTAGGCGCTTTACAATCACAGTAATGGAACACAAAGCAAAATACAAAAACAAACTGATACAACAACAAAACAACAAACACTGATTTACAAGGAGCAGAAAACTCACTCACAGACACACACACACACACACACACACAGAGACACACCGCAAGCACACACATGATGAGCCGGCAGATAAAATGGTCTTTAAGTATATGCAACAGAGAAAAGGTGTGTTTTAAGCTTGGATTTAAAAATGGAGAGAGATGATGAGTGACGCACGTCAGCTGGGAGGGCGTTCCATGTAATGGGACCAAAATACGAAACTGCACGATGACCTCGAGTGACCTTATTACGTCTAGGGATACGGAAAACACGAGTGTCTGAAGCAGAGCGTAGTGAGCGGGACGGTGTATACAGCTGGACAAGATCAGATAAGTAAGGAGGGGCAAAACCAGAGATGATGTTGAAACAAATAACACAGACTTGATACTGAGTTCTATATGAAACTGGCAGCCAGTGCAAATCAGTTGTGCTGCTTTGTAAGGCAAACAATTTAAATTTTGTATTTCTACAGTAGTGACGATGAATCGTAAAGGTTTGTCTGTTTCACTTTGAGATGTTTTTATCGCTTTCGCGAGGAGCGCGATGTAATTGATTCTAGTGTAGACTGAAGGTCAGACGTGGTTATTTTCCCGCCTAGAGGCCACTATGGAAAATAATAATAATAATAATAATAATAATAATAATAATAATAATAATAATAATAAAGGAGATTTGTTAAGCGCTTATTCTAAAAGTAGCTCTAAGCGCTGATACAATGAAAAGGCTAACACGCACACACACACAACATACGCACACACACACACACACACACATGAACACAAAACCCTGAGACTGGGTGACCTACCATTTTATGTGAAAATGGGTTCCCATATTTCTATTTATTCTAGGGCTCTGGAGTTGATGCCAATGTTTAGAACTCACCTTATAACTAAGCTCTACAACTTAAAATAAAATAGACATTTTCTAGAAACAGAGCCACTGGATGAAAAAAAAAATGGGTGTTTACCCCAAAAGTGGGTGCCTCTCACACAAAACTGGGATTACAGTGAAAATACCTCACTAAAGATACCTTTGGTTGATTTTACTATTATGATTGTTTGAGTGGGGTTGTAAGGGGGTTGGGGGGGGGGGGAGAAGTGTGTGTGTGTGGGGGGCGGGGCGGGGGGGGGAGAGGGGGTCATCACTTTTGGTTTATAGAGCTGCTCAATGCACTCTTATGAATGAAAGAGTTTCATTATCAGTGGAATCAGTAGGTCATTTCAGAGGCGCACACTGAGTTGCACGTCAAACCACTCACAAATACTCATTTGGAGTGCACCAGATGGATCCAGTTGGCAAAGTCCCACATTCCACACTATAGGACAGCTAAGACTGAAAAGCAATCGCGGCGTTTATGGCGCGGTACAAGGTTTAAAACTAAGAAAATGTTGTTTTTAGAAGCGTGTCGGGCAAAAGTTTTTATGAAAACTGTTTTAAAACCTCTTTTAACTCAACTTTTCTTAATGTTAAAAGTGTTTTATTGTACATTACTTAACGTCCCGACAGCAACAAGGCTTTCTCAGGACATGCCTGCACTGCTTGTGAAAAAACAACAACTAAACAGAACATTGAATGTATGTCGCCAGCCGGTCAAATACATTAAATAAACCTAACACATGGGGCCTACATAAAGCTAAGACCATTTAGCAACACACATCCAATATCAAGAGCTACAGGCAGTGCAGACAGTAGGGAGAGTTTTAAAAAGGCAAATACAGGTCGGAATGGACAAAGGGCCGACAGAGACACATGCCCCAGAATAGAGAGAAAAACCCACCCTGTGGGGCTGACCAGGGTGCCCCTGGGAAATAAAAAGTAGTTAACCCCACCCAAGTCCCCCAGGGCAGACCCGGGTGGGGTTAAAAGTGTTTTAATTTACAAGCATGTCGTAACTGATATGCATCTATTCCAACGTATAGTGCTGGATATTTTTCCCATCCTCGCCTTCTCTCGGGCTTCGCTCAACACTCGACTTTCCAGTCCTTCCCTGAAACACCCCCAAATGACCGGTCTGCCCTCAACACTCGACTTTCCAGTCCTTCCTTCAAACACCCCCAACCGGGTCTGCCCTGGGGGACTTTTTAGTTCCCAGGGGCACCCTGGTCAGCCCCACAGGGTGGTTTTTTTCTCTATATTCCGGGGGCATGTGTTTCTGTCTACCCTTGGTCCATTCACCTGCATTTTCCTTTTTTAAACTCTCCCTACTGTCTGCGCTGCCTGTGGCTCTTGATATTCGATGTGTGTTGCTAAATGGTCTTAGCTTTATTTAGGCCCCATGTCGTAGGTTTTATTTAACGTATTGGACCGGCTGGCGACATACATTCAATATTCTGTTGAGTTTTTGTCACTAGCAGTGCAGGCACGTCCTGAGAAAGTCTTGTTGCTGTCGGGACGTTAAGCAATGTACAATCAATCAACCTTCCTTCAAACGGACAGCATTCACACAAATAATACTTTACTATTACATCAGAAAATGGCCCATCCAATTCCAAGCCTGCACTCTTTTAACTGCACTAAACGACTGACTGGTGCAGACGACGCATGAAACGACGCTGACTCTGTGACGTCATTTCCATTCAATCAATTTGTGCATACAATCCAAAAGGAGATGCGGCATTGATAACATCGACAAACCTACAAAATAAAGCAACAGGTTCAACCAAAAGGTCGGGCAGGACAAAAGACAACAGCAGCCTCACCCAAAGTCTAAACGTCCTCTCTTACAATGCGCACTCATACAATCACTTCACTTCTTAGCAACCGGCGCACGAATATAATTATAGGCCAAGTCAAACTAAAACAGAAGATAGTGGCGGAAAACCCTTTAAAATAGAAACAAACAACGACGTTTCAGATCAAATATTCTTCATCTGACATGGAAACAAACGTAGAAAACGAATAGGCTAAGTCCCTGGTGAACGTATACATGAATCTCAAAGTTGTCACTAGACATCACCTTTCTCCACACCTTTCTCCACATCACCCCGGAAGTACATTACAACTCAACACTTTTTTTTAACAAAACAACCACACCCTCAAATAACAAACCTAATTTTGTAGAAACATCAACAATTTACACCCTGAAACAACAAAATATCCCCCCTGACCCATATCAGCTATGAAGTTATTTATAGCTGAGAAGGGTGATGTAATACATGATACATGCTCATTTTCAGGGTTTTGTGTGCACAACACACACATTGCTGGGAGGGACAAGTTTTCAAACACACTACCGGCGTGTCTGTTAAACACAAAAGTGCATGTGTTAACGCCAAAATGAGAAAAACGGATTTTTTTTACTTTTTATGAATCTTTACCGCAAGACAATGCAGAAACAACCCTCAGAAAAAATGGGTGTCTGACTTGGAAACCCAGAATTATACACATACCCAGTTTCCATAAGGATGGTAAAGACAGTCACCCGTTTCAGCTCTTTCGTCTACACACACACACACACACACACACACACACACACACACGTGAGAGTGGTGCTGAATTGTGCATGGCTGGGGAAGTGAACTAGTAAAAGGCAGCGTTGTAGAGGTGGGTTTTGAGAAGCGATGATTTGAATGAGGAGAGCGTTTGACAGTTACGGACAGGGGCGGGGAGGCTGTTCCAAGTGGCAGGCCGAGGGGAAAGTGGATCCCAGAAAGCACCGCACGGTATGACTAGGATATATGGTGTGGGGTCAGTTGCTAAGTAAAAGTGGTCCTGAAAGGTTCTATAGTATTCTGGGATGGACTAGCTCTCTGTCTCGGCACTCTTCCAAACATTCTGGGTGGCAGTGGATAAATCTGAGTGTTTGCATACGTGCGTGTGCGCGTGTGACGTGCGCCGGTGTGCGTGTGTGTATACCTTAGTCTGGAAGTACACGGCAGACAAAAGGATCATGATGTTGGCGTGTGTGAGCATCACACCTTTCGGATCACCTGCCCACAAAAAAATACACTAATGGAAAAAAATGTTAACTCATTCTGTTCGCGACACACCACAGCAAAATATAGCTAGACCATGATAGTTTAAGGGTGGTGGCAGAATAGCTTGGCGCCTATGGGCGCCAAGCTATTCTGCCTCCACCCTGGAACCATCATGGTCAATCTGTCTCCTGAATTGTAATGCAGTCCTCAGAGGATAACTCCAAAATGTGGGTATTTCGTACCTCAGGCACAATGAGTTAACTATGCATGTATGAGGACACACTTTCACTTGTTATTAACCCTTTGGCTGTCGGCCCTGCGTTTGAGAGGTGTGGTGTGATTGTGGCGGTCCGTGGCGCAGTGGTTAAGGCGCCTGCCACCAATGCCAAAGGTGCGAGGTTCGAAAACGGGTTCCGGCGTCGGACTTTTCTCCTCTGGTAAGTGTCACCGTTAATTCGGGCGGACCGTCGGGGGTTCTTTCTCCGGGTACTCCGGTTCTTCCACCCCCCCCCCCCCATCCCCCCCACACACACACACACTTTGGTACCGGTTTCAGGCCTCTTTACAAATTTCAAATACAAGCGATCAAAAATCTCTGTAACTTCAGTAGCTGAACTGGCCCTTCGTCTGTCTTGTACTGTGTTTGTCTTAAATGGCGTAAATCCGTGTCTGTCACGTGAGTGTGCGTGTTGGGTTTCAGTTCGCGGCGCTTTCAGTCGATTCGCGCAAAATTTGAGAAAAAGCGCCTATATAATAGCGGTATTATTATTATTATTATTTCATCGACAAAAACGCTGCCGACAGCCAAGACGTTAACAGACGTTGTTCGAAATCGGAAGTAGGCTAAAATTGCACGTGTTTCGACACAGGCAATCGATTAGAAGCCCGGACAAACAAATAAAATAAATAAATAAATCAGCGCATTAAATAGGCGCTTATCCCAATTGAAAATCGACTCAAAGCGCCGCCACGAACTCAGTGAACCGAACAAGCACGCTGACGTGAATCACGCGCATTCACTCACACACTGTACATAAACACAGAACATTCACGTGGTGCTAAGGGCAAGCTCAAGCGAGCTATTGAAGTTTTGGAAATTCAAATCGTTTATATTTGAAATTTGATTAAGTGGGCAGAAATTGATACCAAAGTCGTGAGGGAGGAAGAGCCGGGGTACCCGGAGAAAGAACCCCCGACGGCGCCCGAATTAACGGTGACACTTACTAGAGGAGAAAAGTCCGACGCCGGAACCGGGTATCGAATCTCGCACCTCTAGCATTGGTGGCAGGCGCTTTTACCGCTGCGCCACGGCCCGGACCGCCGCGATATCGCATGTCCTGGCTTTTAATGTAATGTTCGCGTCAAAAGCCACGCCGTTCTTTTTACCAACATCTGAAATCGTCTGTTAGCGTTCTCACACTGGGAACTTTTATTTGTGAATATGTAGACCTGCCGCTTAGACGCATGATGGGGCGTTGAGGGGGGGGGGGGGGGGGGGACATCGACATAGAACAAACGATTTGACTCATTTGTATACAACCCACACTTGTTAACTGTTAACTCTCTCCATCCGCTTCGTGTAGTAAGTAAGTGTGTGTCTTTTTTTTTTCTTTTTTTTTGGGGGGGCGGGGGGGGGGGGTGTGGGGGGGGGGTGCAAATAAGTGCCTGTTTGACCATCAGTACCAAGGGGAGTAATTCCTACCTGTGGTTCCACTTGTGTAGCAGAGCGTAGCGAGGTCCTCGGGTTTGGGGGGCTGGAAATTAAATGAACCCTTTGGGTGTCGGTAGCGGTTTTAGTCGCGATGATTCCTACAGGAATCATCGCGACTAAAACCGCTACCGACACCCAGAGGGTTAATAAAGAACGCAATATCAGACTGTGTCCAGTATCCAACTGAACAGTATCAATGCTAGAAATAACTAAACAAAGCAAACATTAACTCATTGGAGACGTGCTATATATGGGTACGCGGCGAATCGCGTGTACGACACGTCTCCAGTGAGTTAACTTTAATTCCTTCCAAAACGTTCGAACTGTTCTATGGCCGCTTATTTACTTACTCTTGGCTCTAGTGTATTTTTGCGACCAGCTTCCTGAAAAACAAGAAAAAAAGATTTGTCAGCGATGGCATCTACACTCTCGCCATTTTTTTTTTACATTAAAAAAATAAAAGAAATATACAAATAAACCCTTCTGGATTTACTTTCAGATGTTCCAAAACACGTATAGGCTGTAGCACAAATAGAAGGATCTACCCCTGAGTTATGACAGTTTATTCATGTCCCTTTAAATTATATTCAACAACCGCATACCATGCATAAGGCAAGCGTTGATCTAAGATCACTCAACGCTCGTCAAACAAGCAGTTGCAGATCCCTCGAGCCCTTCCCTATGGTACCAAAATCGCCTGCCCACGACAAATATAGACCGTTTGACATCGGAGCGCAAAGCGTTTTCCCCAAATATCTCCGCAAAGAAAGATTTTTCTGTACCACTTTAAGAACAAATATCATTTCGTGTCAACTGACCTAATATGGAATACTTTTACTGAAACCCTATGATTTGTCGATTTTGCTCTACAGTCGTAAAAAGGAAGGGATGAACCATAACCCACAAAGTCCCTTCTATATGAGAGCTGTATTCGCTGTCAAGGGTCTCTACCTTTTGTCTTTGACTTCATTCTGATGTTGAAATATCTCCTTTTGAAAAAGCCTCGCAGATGTGCCAATGATCATGGTGAACTCTAGAAGGGGCGCGCGCAGTGCATACGCGTCATTGGTTTGTCAAACGTCATTTGTCATGACGTATTTTTTTATTTTACGTAATTATATATTTAACGTGATATGAGTTTCGCTTTCGCTTCAAGACTTGCGAAAATCGTGACAAAACTAAAATTTCACTGTACAATTTCAGTCTTGCTATAATTTGTGTGAAATCAGGTTGACTTTACCTAGCTACATGCTATACTAAGTACACCTGCATGCTCTTCTGAAAGCGCGTCGATGTGTGCGTATGCGTGTGAGCGTGCGTGTGCGTGCGTGCATGCGCGCGCTCCAAACATCCTCAAGAGGCATAGATGTTCATGTGCCCTCCTGGCACATGAGGATCTAGGCTTCTTGGAGATGCGCGCATATGTGTGAGAAAGAGCGAGCGAGAGTACGCCTGAATGCTCTTCTGCCGTGAAAGCGCGTCGATGTTTGTGTATGCGTGTGCGTGTGCGTGTGCAGGTGCGTGCGTGCGTGCGTGCGTGCGAGCGCACGCTCCAAACATAGTCAAGTGGCCTCTTGGAGATGCTCGCATATGTGAGAGAGAGAGAGAGAGAGAGAGAGAGAGAGAGAGAGAGAGAGAGAGAGAGAGAGAGAGAGAGAGAGAGAGAAAAAAATTACATCATATTTAGAGTATGTCTGCGTGGTGACGAAGTTGCTTCTTTTACGTCACTGGCACTGTCTGACTTTCTCCAGTTTTATGTCAAGATTTTTTTGTTGTTTTTTTTTACTGTTTTAATTTTTTTCTGAAAAGAATTAATTTTAGCGAAGAAGTTGAAAGCAAAGCTGGCTAACGAACTCATCCAATATGGCTCGGCAAGTTCACCGCGTTGCCTAGGAGCGTCGACGCGTCAGCCGCCATCTTAAGAGGATAGGACCGACTTCAGATAGTAGCGAAGATGTGTTTCAACACGTTTTTCTTCATGTTTCTTCCTCTTTGGAAACAAACAAAAACAGATTCTGGTTAGCGTTTTTTTACGGTGATGGCAAGACTTGCTGTTATTACCTATAGCACATTAGGACTTTCCTGACATTGTCCTGACAGCGATTTCCCTATGAGCTCCTTAGTCCCGTATCCTCTCAAGATGGCCGCCACGACTAGCGTGATGACGTCACCTTCCCGAGCACTATGTCTTTCTCCAAACTAGCTATATCACCTGCATACTCTTCTGAAAGCGCGACGATGTGTGTGTGTGTGTGTGTGTGTGTGTGTGTGTGTGTGTGTGTGTGTGTGTGTATGTGTGTGTGTGAGTGTGTGTGTATGTGTGAGTGTGTGTGTTAGTGCGTGCATGCGCGCACGCTCCAAACATCTCCAAGAGACACAGATCCTCATGCGCTCTCCGGGCGCACGAGGATCTATGCCTCCTGGAGATGCGCGCATGTCATCTGTGAGAGTGTGAGAGAGAGAGAGAGAGAGAGAGAGAGAGAGAGAGAGAGAGAGAGAGAGAGAGAGAGACTTCGGCGCTCTAGAGAGAATTACGTCATATTTAGAGTATTATGTCAATGTCTGCGTGGTTACGGAGTTGCCCGGCTCTTTTACGTCACCGCGGCCACTGTCTGACTTTCTCTAGAAGTCAAGATTATTTTTTTTTTACTGTTTTAATTCTTTTCTGCCAATGCCTTTATCCAAACTAGTTATATCCAAACTGAATTTCAAGTAAATATAACAAAAATTACGGACTCTAATCTGGGTCAACCGACTTCCCATAAACTGTTGTTTATGTCTTAAATGAGACATTCAATTCCAATATGCTCGGAGGCTCTCTTAGCCACCCCTTTAAGAAAGTATTTCGCCAAGTTTCAAGCTTGTGTGTACAGAAATATCGGAGATTCTCTTGTATACATACATACGCACACACTACGCACTTAGGCGCTTCGCGCCAAATTTACGTACAGCAGCGAGGTTAGCGTAACTAGACATGACGTAATTTTTATCTTGTTACTTCAATTGTGAGAGGTTTAGACCTGCCCGCCTTTGACATCATGGATATGTTATTACATTCGCCCCGTCCTAAAAAAAAAGTCCCTTCTATAAATATAACGGACTTAAAACTTGGGTGAAAAGACAACAAGAAGCCATTTTCGATACCCTAAATAGAGCCCCGGCAGATTTTAATACCGAGGTCAAGCATGCAAACTTCATGTATGCCTCTGCTGTTTCAGGTTTGAAAACTCGGGCCAATTCACGTAAAAATGAATCTTTCTTATACTGGGCTTAATATATATATGGGGCACATTTAGGGAAATTAGTAAATCGCATTAGGTCAACTGTCACTGAATGCTATTTGTTCTAAGATTGGTATAGAAACGTGGCTCTTTGCGTAGATATCTGCGAAAATCGGCGTGCGCCACGATGTCAAACGACCTATACATAGCACACAGAACATAACACTCCACTTCCACGCCTTGGGACTGGAGCTTCTTGTACTTCGTGTTATGTGTTTGTCGTGTTGAGGCGATTTGGTGCGGCTGTATCCCATTTAACCGGCCCCGACGCACTACAGCAGGAGATAGTTCGAATATGATAATTCAAGGGTAGTGCCAGATTAGCTTGGCGCCGTCAGGCGCCAAGCTAATCAGGCACTTCCCTTGAATTATCACGGTCGATCATCTCCTGCAAGTCCTACCTAGTCAAATGCAGCCTTGGGTTTAAAATAGGTTAAGGGAGGTCTCCAGAGATCTCAATGTCTGTTTGTCCAGCGTTAGAGTGACTTCCTTTAGCAAGTATATCACATTTCACAGGCATGGGATGATCGTCGCCTATTTAATCAATTCTTCTGACGGGTGGTAGTAAATAGCATCTATGTACTACTACCGGTGTTAAGAGATGACTAGTTATTAACGATCATCCCATGCCTGTGCTATGTTCAAGATAACTTGAATATTATAAAATGTGAGGCCCTCCTTCCTTATTCTTAAGTATTAAAAGAACAATCACACACACGCGCACACACACACACACACACACACACACACACACACACACACACACACACACACACACACACACACACACACACACACACACACGAGTATTTCACTGACCTCTAACTCCTTGTAAGTCAGGACCTCCACGCCTTGTTGAGCGGCGGCCTGTTTCAGCTTCTCAGGCACCGAGTCCTTGATCAGGACGATACGCTTCAGGGACGACAGACCTCCCTCCTCCAGCAGTCGCGTCGCCTTGGCCACGTCATCACAGACCAGTGTGCACAGCTCCGCTGCCGGCAAGAAGTAAGGTGGTGAAATATACTCACCACTATGCACAGTCCCAATTTTCCCCTCTTGCTGAAAAGAGGCATGCTGCGTACACTTCTCTGCGTACGCTCTCTTCTCAGCAGCCGGGAAAGCGGGGCTGTACTGAAACAGAAGTGCACTGACGTGCAAAAGAAATGAGACATCTTTGGAATCATCGGAAACACCCCAGTGTTTCCGGTGATTCCAGAGATGTTGGATTTCTTTTGCTCGTCAGTATATATGGTGTTTGGAGGATTTCAGGCAATTTTTATTCTTTCAGTAATCATTTACTACCTTCAGTTGCCGTCAAGACACACCTCAGCAAGAGCTGGGGCCAGTTGCATGAGTGAGCTTAGTCTTGCACCAGCCACTAAGCAAGGCACACCTTGCTTAGAGGCTGGTGCAGGACATAGTTCGCTCATGCAACTGGCCCCTGGAACGCTGCATGACAGATCATGGTCAGTGCCGCATTGGACATGACGTCTTCTTTGACTTGACCACAATGGCCGGTTCACAGTCAGTCTTTCTCAACGACTTTCTAAAGTCAGTTTAATCACAACGAGAGCATGCAGACGCCGGTATTGTTTACAGCGCCGGCACCTGCATGCACAAGGGGATATCATTCGAGTCGGTCGAACATTCGCCCCGAGACATTTGTTTTACAAAGTAAATACCCAGTGCGCAATGGACATCGGGTCGACGTCGGCCGCCAGCGGTGACCAGCGTCGGCCCGACGGCCTTTTGCGCACTTGGTACAGAACCTCGCGTAGCCGTAAGGACCAAACTCACATCCTGAGCTAACTTACTCTGGTTGATGATGTACTTGCAGGCGGCCAGTCCAAGCGTGTCGTAGAGAGGTACAGGCACCATGGAAAACATCTGGCTGCCGAGGTCAGCTACCGCCCACTGCAATGGACACATAACCACACAACCTTTAACCCATTCAGCTCTGACGCACTACAGCAGGAGATGGGTCGATCATGATAATTGAAGGGTAGTGCCAGATTAGCTTGGCGCCGACAGGCGCCAAGCTAATCTGGCACTACCCTTCAATTATCATGGTCGATCCATATCCTGCAACAGGTGCATAGTCGGTAGATGACGCCTGCAAAATTTGGGAAATACGTGCGTCGGGCTGAATGAGTTAACTGTTTTGTCCTTGTGCTTTCGAAGCGACGCGTGTGTTATTTTGTTACTGTTGTTGTTGTTTTTTGTTGTTGTTTTCTTTTCTTTTCTTTTCTTTTCAGAAACGCGTTTATGTTTCTGTTGGTTACTAGTTTGCATGTCGGCTATATAGTAAAGCAGTGTGGACGTACCTCTACACAGTTGCCGCTGTAGATACCGATGAAGGTTTCGTTGCCTGGCTTCACGCCACACGCTATCAGCCCCGACCCAAACCACTGGGACTTGTCCAGAACCTGCAGAGAGAACAAATCAACAATCCGCAATAAACTGGGGGCCTATGCTTCCGCAATTCTGCCCGGTGAAGGCAAAGGACTGCGTGTCCATTTTTGCGGGAAAGAAATTGTTGTATTGTAAAACAACGAAAAGTTGATTTTCACAAAAATGGACTTACTGTCAAGACCTTCAGGCATAATTCTCAATAAACGTTTTGTCTGTTCCAATCCAGTCAGTTCCGGTCTCGCGATACTCAAGTGTATGACTACTAGTACTACTGAGTTGTGCCCTTGAAGGCTAAGTGTGTACATGACTGAAGAGTACGAAACTAATCTTGTGGTGTGATATTGTGAAATTGACATTTGATATTTGATTTCGTGGAGAGATACAGAGAAACAATGAGAGAGAAACGATATGGTGAACGTGCCTGTTGGTAAGTCAGCCATGCATAGGTTTTATTGGGTCCAGATCGTGTGCCCAGACACTGCCCGTTATCTGTCCAGAACGAAACAGATTAAATGAAAACAAATGCTGGATAAAATAGGCACAGGGGTAATCACGAAAACAAGAAAACAACATTGTGGAAATTAGGAAGCCATAATTAGTGATCTGTGGGGTGAATATCAGTGATCATCAGTCGGTATGATTGGACGATACGTGTCTCACATGTCCACCCAGAGTATCTGGAACGGACCAGCTTCCGCTGGCGGGAACTGGTCCATCCCAGATACTCTGGTTGTTCACGAGGCAAATCACGATGTACATTGCTACGTCTTCACCTTAGCATCCTCATCTTTATTTTCCCCCGGCGTAGCCTTTCTCCATATTTTTCCCTCTAGGCTAAACGAGACGAACAAATAAAACGTCCTTACAAGCTGTCCTGCTACTTCAAGTCAACACAACTCGGAGTTAGAAAATAACACGAAAAGTATTTCAATGAACATACTCTAGTTTGACACGCATGTACTGTGAAGCAGAGAGATAAGTCGGCTCACTCACTTGAGACCCGAAGTCCGCGCAGAAAAGATTCATACGAGGTCTTCGCGTCCTCATACAGGTAAGTCATCAGTTCGCCATTATCAGTCAGGTAACCACTGGCTCGGATGTGCTCCTGCAACACACACAACATGTGCAATGCAATCTTCTGTTCACTCACAGTGACACACTGCGGATCGGATGAAAGTTCAAGGATGGTGCCAAAATAGCTTGGCGCCTCTAGGCGCCAAGCTATTTTGGCACCATCCTTGAACTATCATGGTCAGTGTATCTCCCGACAGTTAACTGCTGGTACAAGAGGACTAGAAGAGATCGATGCTGCTGTTAAACCTCTGAAGTCGGAGTGGGGCCGCATGTATACGGCCGCCATACATGCGGTCCTCGCCTAGTGCTGGGTGCTCCTGGGAGAAATGTGATAGTGGCCTGAAGTAAAGTAGGATGTTAAGTGGCGTGGGTAGTCAGAATGCTGACATTTGATGTGTCAACTGTTCTATGTGGTACATAACTTGATGCGTGATGGGAATATTCATTTGTCTTGTTTATTGAAGAATTGTATTTTATAATTATGTCCAAAATATTAATCTTAACTTTGTTCGTGTATAATATAGTAGGCCGACAATGGAATATCCTTTCGGGACAAAGTAAATATCTTGCATCTTAGCCAAGGACCGCCAGCCGGCAAAGAATTAATCAAACAGGCTAACTGCTATAAATTTAGCTCGTAAAACAAACGACAGTTTCTCAAATAAGGCCTATGGTTCGACCAACCTTTTCATCGACGACGATGGACTGGTTATTGAGGTCTAGAGGTGGGGTGAAGGGTTCTGGCTTGCCTGTGAAGTACATGGATGCTGCCGCGGCTCCGGCCAAGGTCACTGCGCTCGCGCCCAGCACGGGAGCATTGGTCTGCAGAAAGTTCTGGATCTGCGCTAGCACATCGCCGTTCATCTGGACAGAGAGAAACGTTGGCTTTTGTTTCTGCTGTTGTTGTTGATTAACTCATTCCAGGCGACCCGCGTCAATAGTTGCGAAAGTGTCGTATCGCGTTGCCGGAGGCAACGCTATACGACACTTCCGCAGCTATTGATGCGGGATTCCTCGAATGAGTTAATGTCAGTTCAACAGCAAATACCCTTTATGCGTTGTCCTTGTAGTGAGCTGGTCACCTGATGCCGCAAAGGGGTATAAGGAGTTATGCCCTGCAAAAGTAAAAGACGGTAAGACCATGTTTGTGAAAAGCGAGATTTTCATTGTAATATAATAACAATCTTGCTTTACACAAAAATTACTTACGGTCTTTTGCCCTCGTAGAGCAAAAATCCTTTTAATTGCCTTACGTGTTTGTCCAGCGGCAAGATATTCTCGCACCACCCTTGAACTATTATGGAGTAGAACATATTGTTGTTTGTTGTTGTCAGTTTCTACTGTTTTTGTTTTGTTGTCACTGATTGATGATCAATGCTGACGATGATGACATATTCAAAAGTGATAACAGCAGACTTTAAGTTTTATCGATACCGCTGTTAGTAGTACTAGTTTAATCGTGTGACCCCACACAACAATGATAACCTACTTTTCATATTTATCTTAAACACGAGATCTACAATAGATAGGTGTATGCATATTTCAACAGCGTACTCGATACGAAACACTTATCTGCAGCATCACGGTCTTGTGACATTCACATGCTCTACATTCACACTTGTTTGTTGAGTGGGTTTGTTTCCGTGTCAGACCCGCGTATGTGTTGCTTAGCTCAGCATGTCTGGCAAGGTCATTTTGGCCTGATCGACAAACCACACACTACAGCGGGAGATAAATTCATGTGATAGTTCACGGGTGGTGCTCGATTACTTTGTTATCTTTGAAGGCGCCAAGCGAAATCAGGCACTGCCCTTGAACTATCATGGTCATGATGGATTGAGAATATCCTTCCGAAACATGTCTGTATGAGACGTGTCGCTATGACTTTCATTAAAAACGCGAAAAGAATCTGTAAGTGTACCCGCAAACCAAGAGCCACCCTGAAAGCAAAACAAGAAAATTTTATTTGTTGCTTACTTCAGATGTTCAGCCTACTGTCTGAGCTACCTTCACACATGCATACCTTGGAGGACACAGGCTTTCATTAGTGGTGAAAATAAGCAAAATTGGACACACTCCAAATTTGACAAACGAAAAGTAGGTCAAGACCAAACAGGCCGGATTTTCATGCACACGGACCCTAGTGACACTGCACATTGGTTGGCTTTCAGCTGTGTCCTCTGCAGATGCTCTCCATTTCACTTTCAATATCCTGTGATGATAGTGTCACTGATGACGTCATAAGTCACCGATGCGGGATTTTTAAGACTAAACATTCTAGTTGCACACGACATAACACCCTCTTCATAACATTTTCTAATAAATGACGTCAAAATAACCCGGATTCAAGCATATTAAATTTACGAAGAAAAGCGCTATGGTGAAAAATTCGCGTTTTTAATGGAAGTCAGTATATATATTTGGTCACACCAAGATACTTTCGCGCTTGAATTAATTCGTGTATAAATTTGTTAACCCATTTAGCCCCAAAGCCCTACAGAAGGAGATGGATTGACCATGATACTTCAAGGGTAGTTCCAGATTGGCTTGGCGCCTTCAGGCGCCAAGCCAATCTGGCACTACTCTTGAAGTATCATGGTCAGTCTATCTCTTGCAGCTGGCACATAGGAGTTAGATAACACCTCCCAAATTTCGGACATGTGGCCAAGAGACTAAGTGGGTTAACTTTACAAACATTTTGGTTTTATTTACAAACACATGTATCTGGTAGCTATAACACACTGTTGACATTCTCTTCAAGGACAGGATTTCCTCCACAACATAAGAACGTCGTTTAAAACTAATTCTACCCCAGACACACCACAGCAAGATATGGATCGACCATGATAGTGTACACAGAGGAACATCTGGTTCACTCTGGTACCATGCCGGAGAAAATCAAGAAGGCGTACTGAACCATGTGCCCGGAGCTGTCCATGTCGCGGGACCGGAACAGCCAGGACCGGTAGCCCAGGTGGTCATCCACCAGAACCTGCACCCTGCACCGCTGCCCACTTTTAGCGGGGATGGAGGCAACACCAGCGTGGGGACTTTTGTTGACACCGCACGCCGTGCCATCCGGTCGTTCAGGATGCCAGAAGAAATGGCTGCAGAATGGATCATTGGGGCCCTACAAGGAGCTGCACGCGAGGAGGTGCTGGGACGCCCTGCTGCTGACCGGATCAACGCTAATCAGGTTTTGGAGATCCTTATCACCACCTTCCGACAGCAGTACAGCGCCCTGAACCGACTCAAACGGTTCCACGCACGTCGTCAGGCCACCACTGAAAATATCCATGACTATGCGCATAGCCTCACTGCGCTGGCCAACCAGGCCAATAGCCTGCAACAGGATGCGATACCCCGATGGGCATTGCAGGATAAGTTTATTGATGGCTTGCGGTCTTCATCGTTGCGTAGTCACCTGAGGGAATTCCAGCGGCTGGGGCAAAACACCTTCCACCAACTCTGCGATGAGGCCAGGCGCTGGGACGTGGAAAATCCCGACTCGGACGCAGCGCTAGAGCGAATGACAGCTTCGACAAGCGCAGAATTAGAGCAGCTGCGCCTCACTGTTGCTGCATTGACGGCGCGGTTGGATCATGAACCCCGGAAGCCTGACACTATGCAACAGCCGCAGACCGTACCCCCAACCCACCCGTTCCGCTGTTTTTGGTGTGATCAGATTGGACACCGAGAGGCCCAGTGCCCAGCAAAGAAAAAGTATCAGGAGCGCCTAAACAGCGGACGTGGGGGATTCCGGGGTAGAGGTCGTGGAAACCCTAACCAGGGCGGCCGTGGAGGGTTTGATTGATTGTACATTGCTTAACGTCCCGACAGCAACAAGGCTTTCTCAGGACGTGCCTGCACTGCTTGTGAAAAAAAAAACAGAACATTGAATGTATGTCGCCAGCCGGTCAAATACATTAAATAAACCTAACACATGGGGCCTAAATAAAGCTAAGACCATTTAGCAACACACATCCAATATCAAGAGCTACAGGCAGTGCAGACAGTAGGGAGAGTTTGAAAAGGGCAAATACAGGTGAATGGACAAAGGGTAGACAGAAACACATGCCCCAGAATAGAGAGAAAAACCCACCCTGTGGGGCTGACCAGGGTGACCCTGGGAACTAAAAAATACCTAACCCCACCCAAGTCCCCCAGGGCAGACCCGGGTGGGGTAGGCCGTGGAGGGAAATGGGGTGGATTTCCCGGAGACAAACAACCACGAGGAGGCCGCTCAAGCCGGGAAGGACCAGAGCAGCCACAGGCCTACCATTACCAGCAGTTCCCCAATCACCCGATGCCTCCTCCATTCTACCCAATGCCCAGTTCTTATCCCCATTACCAAGGACAGGCCCAGCCGGAAAACTGCTAGCCCCCGTTGTCGCTATTCAGGCAACGGGGAAGGGAGCCATCAAGGGACTGGTGGGAACGCGTCCTATAAGCGCTGCAAAAATAGGGGGACAGGACCTGAAAGTTTTGCTCGACACCGGCAGCGAGATCTCTACGTTAACTGAGACCTGGGTGCGAGACCACTTGGCAGTGGAGGTGCTAGAGACCAACTATATCACCGTCAGAGCAGCAAATGGCCTCCCAGTACCGTACAAGGGGATTATTATTGTAGATGTTGAACTGTTCGGTGACAAGATTGAGAGTGTGCCAATACTCGTTTTACATGACCAGGGTCAAGAGAGAGAGTTGGCAGGTCTGATGGGAATGAACATTTTAAGAAGATTGTCTTCGTCACAATCGGTTCTTCAACCTCTACTGACTAAGGCCAAGAAAAACAAAATGGCAAAGGCCTTCATCGCCGGAGTATCTGCCAGCCAACATATCCCATCAAACTCCCTAGTCAATATTGCAGTGACGGGCGTACACCAACCAGGCCACACACTTCTGGCATCCCGTCTTTCTAGCTCGTTGCCAGGAGGACTCATCCTGGTGCCCACTCTTCTGGAGGGACGCCAAAAAGAATATTATGTCAGAATAGCCAACATTTCAAACCAAGACGTGATCTTGAAGCCGTGGACAGCTGTGGCCTACATCGAAGCGATCGATGGAGTGGTAACAGAGGAACGCGAAGTAACCGTCAGCTGTGGAGAAATTTTTATCAGCTCTAAAACGGACTTGACTTCAAGACCCTCTACCACCACCCGAGCCCCGGTTCCTGACCCATTCCCAGACTTTGCTGGAAATGCTGCGCAGATGCTACAGCTGCAGGATATGCTGACAGCCTACTGTCACGACACGAGTTTTTTCGTCTAATTTTGTAGGGGGAGTAAGTTTCGAGGGGTGACAGGGTTCAGTTAGTCACCGGGTAGCTATAGCGTAGGTGTGTAGTATTTGGCCTGTACACGAGTATTTGCTGCTGTGCCGAGAGTTCGGAGGTTGGCGTAAAGCACGTGGCCGCCCAGTCTGAACGCCATCGGGTGGTTATTGTTGCACGTGTTTCCACATCACGTGATGTAGTGAGCGGTTTTTTTGTAAACCTTAAGTTATCCAAATTTTCGTCAGTCGCTTTTTCCACCAGCGAACGAGTCAGTCGCTTTACCAGCAAGTCTCCGAGGGTGGTTTTTCAGGCGTGGTTCGCCATTAGCTGGAAGCCACAAGCAGCTGTGTCTGTCGTTTGTATCGTCCCTGCGATACGGTTCGGGTCGTCCCCGGAGCCGTTGTCCGAGGAAGGAGAGAGAAGAGAAGAGCTGCGACGACTTTACCCCAGGCTTGTCTTGTCTTGTTTGTCTTCGTCTTAGCCGGGGCGTCTTCACGGATGACAGTGAGTACACGCGACAATTCTCTAGTGGCCATTTGCTGGGGGGGGGGGGGGGGGTGTTTGTGTTTGCTTGTTCTGTATTATTATTTTGGCTATAGTGTATTGGGGGGCAGGTGTAGAATAAAAGAATAGAAAGTAGAGGGCTTATTTGTAGTACCTAGAGTATCTAGCGTCGAGTTAGTTGCTGGGGGTTTAACGCCGAGCAGGCGACTAAGGCTATCTTAGTATTTAGCGTATGGTTAGTGTAAATATCGGAAGTGAGTCAGGTGGTGACGTGTAGATATGTATTCTGCTGAGGTTGAATTTATTGTTGCGGGGAGCGTGATGCGATTGTAAATATGTATTTTGTTGAGGATAAATTTGTAGTGGTGGGAGAGAAGTGAAGGGAATATGTTGAGGTTGAGTTTACCGTTGTGGGAGAGAGGTGAAGGGAGTATATGAGACGGCAGTTGAAGTTTTGAAGTTGCGGGAAGGGTCGTGTGATTATTTTGTTTCTTTGGTTAGGTATTTTGCACCTGTGTTTTAGTGCATCCTATTTCCGACGGGTTCCTATCCTAACCCATTGGTGTACTGAGAGTGGAGGCTGACTGTGTCACTCCGCCTTGTTGGGCTACGACGCAGAACCTGAGTGCCTTTGCGAGTGTCGCGGCGCGCCTCGTTGAGTCAGGTCGGGTCGACCCGTTTAATCATTTCTAACTTGGTTAAATACAGTTTCCGTGTATAATCCTGTAAAGAACGTCGTACATTGTGAGATTTGTTTCATCTCCTCGTATTGACTGTATTATGAGAGGAGCTTTATCACAGTGACATTTTGAGTTATTGTATTATGTAAAAGTAGCCTGTGTTGCGGAAGACCTTATCGCGGAAGCAAGAGCGTCGAGTTGAGCTGCGCTTAACGGTTGTGCTTCCGGCGAGAAGGTCCCGTGACGTGAAATATATTGTTTATTCAACTAGTTTTCGGTCATGTTAGATTAAGGACGTTTGCTCCATTTGTATACATGGCATTGTTTATTCTGAAAGTTGTTAGTTAAAGGAGCCTTGTGCATTCTGAAACGTTGTTAGTTAAAGGAGCCTTGTGCATTCTGTTGCTGCTGCCTTTCAGTCCCCCCAACGCCCAGATCGGGCAAGGGACTGATGATGATGATGATGATGATGATGATGATGATGATGATGATGATGATGATGTGCATTCTGAAACGTTGTTAGGTAAAGAAGCTTCGTGCTGTGAATTTCTAGGTTGCTAGAACATTAGTTTAATTCGAACTTGGCGTTCGTGATCCCGCTGGGGAGATATAGTAGCGTACGGATTGTATTCATTTTTCTCGATCTTTATTTGAGTTAGTAAGCAAGCGTATTTGGTTCATATAGTTGATATTGCGCTATTTGACCTATTGTATTACTTAAGGAGCCACGTGCTGTGATAGAGACTCCGCGGAAGCAAGGGCGTTGGTCTTAACTGGCGTCAGCGCTTGACGCCTGTGCTTCCGGCGGGGCCTAGTGGCGTATGGTTTAAGCCTTTCAGCCTTTCTTTTATATTATTAGTAAGATAGCAGTTTATGTATATATTGTTCGCTGTGTTTTATTAGGATATTAGTTTATTATATAGTTTCCTCAGCCTGTTTTATTAGGGATATTTAGCTTATTATATAGTTTCCTCAGCCTGTTTTATTAGGGATATTTAGCTTATTATATATGTTATTTCGTATTGTGTATAGATATTCGGGGTGAGGGGTTCGGACGTGTGCGAGTGTGAATGTGAGGTGTGAATGCGTGGCTGTGCGAGAATAGTTGGTTATTGTTAGGGTTTTGTTTAATAAACGTCGTCGTCATTGTTCCTCTGGTGTTTGTGTTGGATTTGTGTTAGCGTGGGTTTGGTGGATCTCGAGCGGTAGCGCTCATAGTTCGCACCCCGGAAGCGGGGTCGTGACACCTACCAAGATGTCTTTGCAGAGAATGAACAGGACCTTGGCTACACTAGCATCGTGCAGCATCAAATACCAACAGTCGACAACATCCCCGTCACCCAGCCATATCGTTCTATCCCACCTACTATGCTACAGGAAGTCCGGAAACATTTGAAAGGCTTAAGGGAAGCTGGAGTGATTGTGGAGAGCCACAGCCCATATGCCTCACCAGTAGTCCTGGTACGAAAGAAGGATGGCAGCTTACGCCTCTGCGTGGACTATCGTCGGCTCAACGCCAAAACTGTGGGCGATGCGTTTCCATTGCCACGAATTCAAGAATCCTTCGACGCATTGGCGGGCGCCCGGTTCTTCTCCACCCTTGACCTAGCTTCCGGCTACCACCAGATTGCCATGGATCCAGCGGATCAGCACAAAACAGCTTTCACCACACCGTTTGGCTTATATGAGTACATTCGGATGCCATTTGGGCTCACCACTGCCCCAGCCACCTTTCAACGCCTCATGCAGCGAGTTATGGCGGACTACTTGTTTGAGTACGTCCTGGAGTATCTTGACGATCTGCTGGTGTACTCGAACACGTTTGAGGAGCACCTGGAACACCTCCATCAACTCCTGCAGAAAATCAGGGACACGGGTCTCAAACTACGTCGCGACAAATGCCAATTTCTTCCAAAGCAGGTGAACTATTTAGGCCATACCATCTCGGCCGAGGGCATCACCTGTGAAGAAGACAAGGTCCAGAAGGTTCGCGCCTGGCCAACGCCCACGACAACGACGGAGCTGCGGTCATTTCTAGGATTTGCATCCTACTACCGTCGGTTCGTGAAGGGGTTTGCTAAGCTCGCCGGGCCATTGCACGACGTCGTCGCCAAGTCAAGCCAAGGGGCCAAGACGAGGAGGGTTAGCATCACAGCCAACTGGGGCCCTGAGCAGCAAGCTGCGTTTCAGTCTCTCAAGGATGCCCTGACCACTTCTCCGACCCTGGGCTACGCCGACTTCAGCAAGTCGTTCATGGTGCAAATGGACGCCAGCCAGGAAGGACTGGGAGCCATCTTGTCACAGACGCAGGAGGATGGACGCACTAAGCCAATTGCTTTTGCCAGTCGTCGTCTGCACCCTTCTGAGTACAATTTTGCACCGACGCGGAGACGGTGGGCGTCGCCAGCCTGCGTCTATAAGTAGGGCTGCTCGCGTGGCGGACTTTCTTTTTTTTTATCAAACGCGCAAGACTCACAGTACCAGTACTTGTGACCGACTTAATTTCTGGCACCGGTGCCTTGGAGGAACTGAAAACATTTTTTTTTAATTCACCTAAACTGCGCGGGTTTTGGAGAACCTGTACTGCTTTCTGTTTCTGGTTTTGTTTCGGGTAGAAATAAAAGTTTAGCTCAATATGACCACGTCTCCGAGTCACTAAGTCCAACATCAATCCTAATACTACTTCTTCTACTGTCTGCTCACCCCATGACAATAGTTCAAGCGCCAGAAAATAACTTGGCGCCTCTGGGCGCCAAACTATTCTGGCATCACCCTTGAACTATCATGGTCGATCTGTGTCCTGCACTGCAAAGCAGTCTTCAGAAGACAAGGGCAAAATTTGGGGATTTCGGTCTTGGGGTACAATGAGTTAAGCATCATGCGTTTGAGCGTGTTGTTGGGCAAAGTGTACTTGGGCGAAACGTACTGACTTGGGCGAAACACTTTTGGAACTGTCATGCTGGGATTAAAGTATCATGCCGCATAAATCTGAAGACACATTCAGCACCATTTGTTTATTGTCGTGCCTTGTCGACACACCTAATGAACTTTAACAGCTGTTTGGACACGCAGCAAAGGTACACGCGTAAGCGCACTTATTTATTCTGCAAAGCCTTTAGCGTGTCAATCTATTTTTAGCTGTTTCTCTTACTGATAGCGTTGTATTTCTAGAACTGAGTGGAGTCATTGTCAGGTTACTTGATATCAAGATGACGTATGCTAAACCGGATTCCCCTGTATCTAAATGAACCATAACTAGACCTGTATGTAACGTTTCGTAACTATCTGTTGCAGAAGTGTATTTTTTAACAGTTATGGCGGTAGTGGGCTTTCAACACTTTACAGAAGGTTTACAAAAATCCGAAGATCTGGAATTTGCTTCAAGATATAACAACAGACTAATGAAGTTGCAGAGACACACCGTGCCACCGCAGTGAACTCCATTGTCCACTGATTTAAAGGATAGGGACAGGTAATCTCGTCACCCAAAAATGACGGTAACTGAGTGTACATACCACCTGCAAGACTGTTTGCAAACACGTTGTTTTTGTTAGTTGAAAACGTTTCGATAATTTGCATACTGGAATTAAACTGCTGTGTCGCCAATAAATGTTGGTGAACGCTTTCCGTTAGGATTTAAAATTGTCCGTCATTGGAGTGGATATCATGACATTTTTTTTTTATTTTATTTTATTTTTTTTTTTTTTTGGGGGGGGGGGGCGGGGGGGGGGGGGGGGGGCTGTGAACTTTGGAGTTTGCCGTTTGCACAAAAGAAAAAAGTGCACTCGTATCCAGTATGGTGTAAAGTGTTCGTCCCGAAAACGTCAGGAAACGCCTTAGCATACTTCTTTACTGGCTTGTCTGCGGCGTGTTTATTGCTGATAACGCTATCGCACACACACACACACACATACACACGCATGCACGCACTCACACACACGAAGCATGCACTAGACACACACACGTATGCATATACGATAACACCTAATTTAATATTAGTATTGTAATTAATGTTTCTTGTTTGTTTTTCGTTCTTAAATCCGCATTTTGTCCTACACTGACAAACCTAAGTTTCATGAGAAGAAACTACCAAGTGAGTAGGAAAAAGGTCATGAAAGATCATGAAGGAACTGTCAGTATTGGAGGCAGAACAATCACGAACTTGCGCTTTGCGGACGACATTGATGGCCTTGCAGGAACAGAGAAGGAGCTAGCTCAGCTGGTGGAAAAGCTGGATAGTACAGCCATTGCATATGGGATGGAAATCAGTGCAGAGAAGACCAAACTGATAACCATAAAGCCAGTGGCATTGGCACTGAAATCATGGTTGGAGGCCAAAAACTGGAAACAGTTAAGAAATTCAAATACTTAGGAGCCATTGTGACAGATGAGGGATCAAAACCAGAAATACTGTCCAGGATTGCGCAGACAACAACAGCACTGACAAGATTGAAGACCATATGGAAGGACAGAAACATCACACTCTGCTCCAAGATCAGACTGATGCGCTCCTTAGTCATCTCAGTGTTCTTGTATGCCTGCGAGTCATGGACCCTCACAGCAGACCTTGAAAGGAGGATAAAAGCCACTGAAATGAGATGTTTTCGAAGGCTGCTTGGCATCTCATACAGAGATCACATCACAAACGAGGAAGAGGGAAGCAGAATCAGGCAAGCCATCGGGCCGTATGAAGACTTATTAGCCATTGTGAGAAAACGCAAACTGAAGTGGTATGGGCATGTCACGCGTTCAGCAGGGCTTGCCAAAACAATCCTGCAAGGCACTGTGCAAGGAGGACGAAGGAGAGGAAGACAGAGGAAAAGATGGGAGGACAATATCTCAGAGTGGACAGGACTGAAGCTGGGCGATACGCTGAGAATGGCAGAGAACAGAGAGGATTGGAGGGAGCTGGTTGCCAAGTCATCAGTGGTGCCCCAACGGTCGGCAAGACTACGGGATATAGATAGATTAGATAGATTAGATAGATTAGATGGATGGATGGATGGATAGATTAGATGGATGGATGAGATGGATGAGATGGATGAGATGGATTAGATTAGATTAGATAGATTAGATAGATTAGATAGATTAGATAGATAAGGGAGAGAAGTGTGCATGATAGACCAATGATCATAGATCTACTTTGGTCCAAGCACACCCAAACAAAAGATAGGAAAGAGGGGGTGCGCTAAGTAAGTGACTGGAAGCAATGCATATGGAAGCCCCCCCCCCCCCCCCCCCGAAGGAGGGCGTATCACATATCCCACTGTTCCAGCCCCTAGGTGGAGGCATGGAATGTATGCCCCTGCAGAAACCACAGTAAAATGTGGTCTTCTTTGCAGGTAAGCAGAAGTGCCTTCTCTTTCTCCAGTATTGCCGATGGTGTGCTGAAGAGGTCGCCAAGACCGAAACGGCTGTCCACACCGGCTCAATATCAGAACCCCCCACTTGGGGGACGGGACCTAGATTTAAATTTCCATGCACCAAGGGGCTGGAACAGTGGGATATGTGATACGCCCCCCTTCGGGGGGGGGGGGGGGGCTTCCATATGCATTGCTTCCGGTCACTTACATAGCGCACCCCCTCTTTCCTATCTTTTTTTGTGTGTGCTTGGACCAAAGTAGATCTATGATCATTGGTCTATCATGCACACTTCTCTCCCTTGACAGTGCTTTTTCCTACCCACTTGGTAGTTTCTTCTAACTTACAAGCACTGGCAGTCAACCCTTTCGGTCTAGTTTTTTACTAAGTTTCATGGAATCATTCCATTAGGGAACAATGCAGTCCATTCACCCTACCTCGGCTGCACTTTAGCCAAATTTATAATTATATCAATATATGGCTGATCTTCCACTAGCATTCCACGCCGTTAACCCATATCATACTGAGGCTAAAAGCTTCAAATTTGTACACTGCCATATGCACGCTACATTACAGTACTTCCTCTTGGCTTGACTTCGCGAACGAAGATTTTATAGGGATTGCCCACGACGTCTGCAGGCCTCCTCGTGGCTGCGGAGGCCAATCCGGGACAGGCAGGTTCAACCGCAGTGGCTGCAGGGGAAGGTCTGGCCAGGGTTCTGAGTTGCGGCATCTCTGTTTTTCTCCTGAGCCGCTTGTCCTTAAGGCTAGCTCTGCGAGAGTCCTCAAAGGAGACGGCTGCCTTGTAAATGGTGGAGCGCCAGGTGTCACGGTCCGCAGCAAGCGAAGACCACTGGCGGTGGTCGATTTGGCAGGCACTAAGTGACTTCTTGAGACAGTCTTTGTATCTCTTCTTTGGTGCCCCTCTGTCTCGGTGTCCAGTGGCAAGCTCGCCAAACAGGGTGATCTTGGGTAGGCGATGATCCTCCATCCTGGAGACATGCCCCGCCCAGCGGAGCTGCGTCCGCAGCAGCAAAGCCTCGATGCTCACAGTTTCGGCCTGTTCAAGGACCTCGACGTTGGTGACATAGTCACTCCAGTGAATGCCCAGGATGGTACGCAGGCAGCGCTGGTGGAAGCGTTCGAGAAGTCGTAGTTGGCTGCGGTAGAGGGCCCAGGACTCGGAACCATACAGCAGGGTGGTGAGGACGACAGCTCTGTACACGCTGATCTTGGTGCCTGTTTTCAGCTGTTGATTGTGCCACACCCGCTTGATTACAGTACTTACAGATAAGGATATAGACCAATGGCTTTAGTTCAAGGGTGGTGCAAGAATAGCTTGGCGCCTAGAGGCACTACCCTTGAACTGTTTTAGTCAAACTTATGTGACACACTGGTGTATTCCGAATGATAAGGGTTAAAAGGCCATACATTGGTGATTAGAGGCTTTATTAGAATTTGACCCGTATTAACCCCTTCACTGCCAGTGGACACAAGTTGTGCTTTTGAAATCTTTAAAAAAAAAAAGGTCTAAGATCCCAAACCGGCAAGATACAATGTGGTTTCAGCAAGAGGTATAGATCCTCATATGAGGGGGCTAGTGAAGATCTACGCCTCTTGCAGTTAAGTGGTGTTCTTTGTTGTTGTTGTTGTTGTTGTTGTTGAAGAGATTACTCCTCAATGAATAGATTACAGACCAGATTTCTGTCAACTCAAATTTCACACTTTTATCCTGTCATTACCCCAATGCGCAAAGGCCATCGGGCCGACGTCTGCCCGATGGCTTTTTGCGCATTGGGTACATGTGTTAGTGTTCCTATCAGTACTCGAGTCAACGTATCTGACTCACGTGAACCATAGTATGTCTATTGTCTATAGTACAGAGCGATAGGCGTGTGAATGAATCTAAACGGCTCTTTTCGGCTTGTTCAAGATTGGATCTCCCTGCTCGGACGGGCCCACACGCGCCCCACCACCAACTCCACCCATCACAGAGTTCCCTTTGATATCGTACAAGCTGTGGTCTCTCGTGTCCCTTCGAGTCTGATCAGAATCCACCACCTTTCTGGCTAAACTGGTTGTCTGTCAGTCGGCATCCCACGACGGGACGTTAGATACAACATACAGTAAACTTCTTTTATATCCGAAGTTTGTTATAAGCGAAGTGAGTTACACAGTCGACTTCTCTTATAACTAAGATCGGATACAACAAAAGTCAGATATTGCAACGCTTTTTCACAGGTCCCGACAACGCATTATCTGTATAAACTACTTTGTTTAACTCATTCGCGGCCAGCCGCATCCGGATGCGGCTGGCCGCGAATGAGTTAAAGGCCCACTACCGCCGTAACTGTTCAAAGGTACATTTCTGTAACAGATGGTTACGAAACGCTACACATAGGTCCAGCTATGGTTCCTTTAATACAGGACAATCCAGTTCAGCACACGTCGTCTTTATGTCAAGTAACCTGACAATGGTGCTGAAATGTGTCTTCAAATTTAATACAGGACAATCCAGTTCAGCACACGTCGTCTTTATGTCAAGTAACCTGACAATGGTGCTGAAATGTGTCTTCAAATTTAATACAGGACAATCCAGTTCAGCACACGTCGTCTTTATGTCAAGTAACCTGACAATGGTGCTGAAATGTGTCTTCAAATTTAATACAGGACAACCCAGTTCAGCACACGTCGTCTTTATGTCAAGTAACCTGACAATGGTGCTGAAATGTGTCTTCAAATTTAATACAGGACAATCCAGTTCAGCACACGTCGTCTTTATGTCAAGTAACCTGACAATGATGCTGAAATGTGTCTTCAAATTTACGCGTAGCTTTAAATAACAAACGTCAGTTGTAACTGCACGGGAAAATGGAGTCTTCCCAGACGATCTGCTATATCCAAAGTTTACTAGTGTGTATTTAACTCGTTCAGCCCTGACGCACTACAGCAGGAGATGGATCGACCATGATAATTCAAGGGCAGTGCCAGATTAGCTTGGCGCCTTATGGCGCCAAGCTAATCCTGACACTGCCCTTGAATTATCATGGTCGATCCATCTCCTTTAACAGGTGCATAGTCGTTGGATGACGCCTCCAAAATTTGGAAAATACGTGCGCCGGGCTGAATTTTTTTTTTTTTTTTTTTAATATTGTCAAGACCTCTGTTTCTATATCCGACCTTTTTGTTAAGTCCCTTCTATCTATAGAAGGGACTTTTTAGGATGGATCACGGTGGGGCGAATTTAATAGCATGTCCATGATGTCAAAGGCGGGCAGGCCTAACCCTCTGACACCTGCAGTAACAAGATAAAAATTACGTCATGTCTGGTTACGCTAACCTCGCGGCTGAACGTACATTTAGCGCGGTGTGTGTGTGTGTGTGTGTGTGTGTGTGTGTGTGTGTGTGTGTGTGTGTGTGTGTGTGTGTGTGTGTGTGTGTGTAGACAGGTCTGACCTACAAGTTGGGGACCTCTCAGACACAGTTGCAGACCTACAAGTTGGGGACTTCTTAGTTTCTTACACAATTTTTATAACACTTATATTTTCTGATTTCGCACACAATAACGTTTTGAAATATGTGCTTAGAATTTGTGTATCTATTATATTTTAGACTTTATAGACAATATACAAGTTGGGGACATGTATATGACTTTTACTTACCAGTTGGGGACATGTGTAATAATCATGAGTTATTCATACAAGTTGGGGACATGTGTACAGACATAGGTATACCCACAAGTTGGGGACGTGTGTAAGAATCGTGAGTTATTCATACAAGTTGGGGACTTGTGTACAGACATAGGTATACCCACAAGTTGGGGACGTGTGTAAGAATCATGTGTTATTCATACAAGTTGGGGACATGTGTACAGACATAGGTATACCTACAAGTTGGGGTCGTGTGTAAGAATCATGAGTTATTCATACAAGTTGGGGACATGTTTACAGACATAGGTATACCCACAAGTTGGGGACGTGTGTAAGAATCATGTGTTATTCATACAAGTTGGGGACATGTGTACAGACATAGGTATACCTACAAGTTGGGGTCGTGTGTAAGAATTATGAGTTATTCATACAAGTTGGGGACATGTGTACAGACAAGTTGGGGACGTGTGTAAGAATCATGTGTTATTCATACAAGTTGGGGACATGTGAACAGACATAGGTATACCTACAAGTTGGGGTCGTGTGTAAGAATCATGAGTTATTCATACAAGTTGGGGACATGTGTACAGACATAGGTATACCTACAAGTTGGGGCCGTGTGTAAGAATCATGTGTTATTCATACAAGTTGGGGACATGTGTACAGACATAGGTATACCCATAAGTTGGGGACGTGTGTAAGAATCATGTGTTATTCGTACAAGTTGGGGACATGTGTACAGACATAGGTATACCTATAAGTTGGGGACGTGTGTACAGACATTATCATACCTATAAGTTTTGGACATTGACAGAAAACTATATAAAAATGTGTATAATTGTCGAAGCATCGCAACATTATTAATATTGTTATAATTATTATTAAAACTCATTATTATAACAAGGACTGAGGCTGGGTGTGTAAAAGATCCACTTCATCACCTTGTACAATATCAATTACCAGTGGTGTGTTAATGCATCAAACGTATGTACTGTTGTACACACATAACATTTCATAGATTAGGAAGTTTGATGTGTAGTGCACACAAATGGAAATCACTGCTAGTCCTCACACATTCTGTATCTGAAAATCTGTATAAACTTGACATGAAAGGGCGGCAGCAGCAAACAGCTGTACTAAACAAGAAGAAAATACAAATTGGTGTTAAAAAGAGGCATTGATCCTAATGTGCCCCTAAGGGTACAAGGATGTATAGTGGACCTCTGTCTTGTGTGGTTGGATTGTGTTCAATTGTTCTTGTCATTGCAGGGAATAATATGTATCTATTTCACCGTTGCAGACAATAAAAATGATACCATTATGCATTGATCCTCATGAACTGCCGTGTACAAGGCTAATGGCTGGGCAAAATAAATGCTACCTCCCTTTATGCACACATTTAATTTGATTTGGTTTCCTCCTTGAATGGTTGAAGCTACTGATCATTAAATCTAAGAAGACTTTAGCAGTAAAACTTACTGCAAGTGGCACTGTATATGTACTTAAAGGCCCACTACTGCCGTAACTTTCAAAGGTACACTTCTGTAACACATGGTTATGAAACGCTACACACAAGTCTAGATATGGTTCATTTAAACACAGGACAATTCAGTTCAGCACACGTCATTTTGATATTAAGTAATTTGACAATGACTCTACATCTATAAATAAATGCTTTCAGTATTAAAAAAACTTAAAATATATTCGCTAATGGCTGGGCAGAATAAATAAGTGCGATTATGTGTGTGCTTTTGCTGCATGTCCCAACTGCTGTTAAAGTTCATTAAGTGTGTCAACAAGGCATATCAAAACAAATGGTGCTGAAATGTGTCTTCAAATTTACCCGTAATGGTACTTTAATATTGAACTACCTAACAATATTGCAGGAGCTGGTACACTGCAGATAATTACATTAACTTACTCCAAAACACATTCTTATATCACTTCCCCCCCCCCCCCACACACACACACCTTCAACCTTTAACTATACCTTCAAGTTCGGGTCATGTTGAATATTAAATCTGTTGTTTAGTAAACAATGGGGGTGGGTGGGTGGTGGGGAGAGGGAATAGGACTCACCTTCTTCTTTTATCTGACAATATTTAGACAGCGCAGTTTCTAAATTTACATGAACACAGTAACCTGATTTGTAAGGTAAGCTATAAGCTAAAAACAGTCTTCGTGATATCAAAAGAAGTGTAAGAAAAACAAAGAATTAAATAATCAATATTTATTGTTGTCAGTAGATGAGATTCACAGTATGTTGAATAATATTAAATAAAACCACTTTACTACCTTTACTAAATTGATATATCACAAGTAGAAACTGTACCAAACAAACAACACAACATGTAATTGTGCAGTGCAATTTCAACCCATGAGGGACAACTGTTAATATCAGCATTTTACTACATAAACTGTATGCTAGTTTTTATCAAATGTTTTGGCAAACATAACAATCAACTTTGCTTCTGCACCAGTGAAATCCAGTTTTCTCAAAATGTAAGCATTTCAACGCATCTGTCAAACCTCTGTGGCCCTTAATTTTTGTGACGAGTTGCCTAAAATAATTAATTAGTTTGCATAGAAATATCTTGCTATCAGCAAACTTCATGTCAAATTTGATTGTTTGCCTAAAAAATTGCTAAAAACTACTATTCTAACCAAAACAAAAAGGCATTTTACACACATTTACCAACCTCTTGTGACCCTGACCTTTCCGAGAGTTAATTTAAATCTATAAGCATAGATATATCTCTGTAACAAGTGTGGGTGTGAAGTTGGAAATATTTTCTGTCAAAATTTGGCTGTTTCATCCATGACCATGACCTTTGTGACAGGTCAACTAAATTAGTATGCATTTTGTAGATCACCTTTGAGCCAAATATTATTGAAAACTTTTTAAACATTTCTATCACAAATTGGCATTTTATACACATTTGACGACCACTTCTGATCCTTGACCTTTCCGAGGGGTCATTCAAATTAATATGCATAGATACGTCTTACCTTCGCATATCTTTGTACAAAGTTTGGGTTTGAAGCTGTTAATAGTATTTGAGAAAAAACATAAATTCTGTCAAAATATGGCTTTTTTTTTAACCTATTTCCAGATCTCTTCTGACCATTGCCCTTTCCGAGGGATCAACCAAATTTTATCCATAGGAAGATCTTATTTTTCAGTATCTTTGTACTAAGTTTGATTTTGAAGTTGTAGTATTTGAGACCAAAAAAAAATCAAATGTCAGAGTATGGCTATTGCTTTACTTATTTTCTCATCCCCTGTGAGAGAGGTCAGCTAAATTGGAATGTTTACAAAGGTCTTGCAACAAAGTATCCTTGGGTCAAATTTGAAGACTGTGGATTAAATAGTCTCTGAGACTATGCCAATGTTAAAGTTTACCATGGCTGACAGTGGACGGGTGACAGACAACGGACGGACGTCCACTGGCCCAGAACCTAGACTCACTTTTGTTTCACACATGAACCAACAAAAGTATGTTCCGCATACACAGGTGTGTACTTAAAAAGATATTAAAAGCATTCTTCCAAAACAACTAGAACATTCATAGTTTATAAAAATGAATAGAAGATGTGCATTAACCAAAACCAATGCAGCAGACCACTTAGCAACACACATCCATTGTCAAGGACTACACTCAGTGCAGAAAGTTTGGAAGATTTAATAAAAAGAAGGGAAAAAAGGGTTACAAAAGTGAAAACCCTGGAAAACCCCACCCTGCAGGCAGACCCAAGTGGGGTTCAGTATGTTGCCCTAAAAACATAAACATAATAATACTGAGTAATAATACTTCCTTTACTGGTAAAGATGCTGTATTCACTAGCCACTGAAGGCTGTTTTCACATCACATCAGGCACACTTTAACCTTGTTCATGACAAATGCTAGTTTTTCTTTCTTTGAATATCTGACAATGTAAAAATGCACACTCTTCAAGCACACATTTTGTGACAAAGTTAAATCTCAATGACAGCTCTCAAAATATATATCTTTCACATCTCTTCACAATCAGCTCAAAATAAAAATGTGCATAGGTTGTCACAATTGTTAGCATGCAATATTTTAGCTCTATTTCTTGATGTCCTCTCATTTTGTAATCTCTTTGAAAACTTAACAATTTTTAATCTGATTGTCCCTCCGTGAGAATAACCAACCAATCTGACTGTATGTCTCCTTTCATTTCATATAACCACTGCAAGCTTATGGCTAAATTTATCTATCTTTAGCATCATCTATAAACATGTGTTCTGTAGTCACTAAGAGTAGCAGAGGCCAATTTGTCAAAACTGATTCACAAACAACGAAAATTAACTACATAAACCCAAATTCACAGTTCTATCATATTTCTGATCTTCTATTTCAAACAAATGGGTCTCCCAAGTTTTACTTCAAAGTTTTCAAACATACCTGCTAAAAGAGACACATTAAGCCTTAGGATATATATCATATGCAGGGCATGACCAACATAAATAACAGAGAGAAAAATAGTTCTCACTGGCAGCATGTAATTCTTTGACCTTTATGCAACTGCATTCTGCCTCTGGTAAAATGTGCGTATGATTTGAATTACTGATATAACAACTGCAACAATATGCTGTTTGTGAAAATGACATCCACCGTTTCATTCAGGAATATCCACTTTTTCATTCAAGTACAGAATTAGAACGAAACTCCTACGACACTACGGTGTACCCATAAAGCTCGTCCGCCTGATCAAGAGCAGCTACGATGGTATGACATGTCGCGTGATCCACGAAGGGCAGTTCACCAGGGAGCTCCAGGTCAGAACTGGTGTCAGGCAGGGGTGTCTGCTGTCTCCGTTCCTCTTCCTACTGGCCATAGACTGGGTCATGAAGATGACCACAGAGCACAGACGAAGTGGAATACAGTGGACACTGTGGACACAGCTTGACGACCTCGATTTTGCAGACGACTTGGCATTACTGTCCCACACTCATCAACAAATGCAGGACAAGACCACGAGGCTTGCTGACATCTCGTCCCAAGTGGGCCTCACCATTCACAAACAAAAAACAAAGACAATGAGGCTGAACGCAACCAGGGAGGAACCAGTCTTGCTTGCTGGCACCCCGTTGGAGGAGGTGGAGTCCTTTACCTATCTCGGGAGCATCATAGACAAAAAAGGCGGCACTGATGCAGATGTCAGAGCACGAATCGGTAAAGCCAGAGCAGCCTTTCTCCAGCTGAAAAAAGTGTGGAGTTCCAGAGAGCTGTCACAACACACCAAAGTCCGGATCTTCAACTCCAATGTAAAAGCAGTTCTCCTATATGGAGCAGAGACTTGGAGATTGACAAAAACCACAGTCAACAGATTACAGACCTTCATGAACAGTTGCCTTAGAAGAATTTTGAAAATCCACTGGCCAGAGAAGATCAGCAACGTCAGACTCTGGGAGAGAACAGAGCAGATAACAGCAGAGAATGAAATTGGGCGAAGAAGATGGGGATGGATCGGTCACAGTCTGAGAAAGCCAGCTTCCAGTATCACTAGGCAGGCATTGTCATGGAACCCCCAGGGAAAGAGGAAAAGAGGTAGGCCGAGAAACTCCTGGCGTCGAGACCTCCAAGCAGACATCAAGAGACTGGGAACCACCTGGAGTAGAATCGAAGGAGAAGCACAGGACAGGAGTTGCTGGAGGTCTCTCGTCGACGGCCTATACCCGGGTAGGGGTGACAGGCGTAAGTAAGTAAGTAACAGAATTAGAACATGAATTTTAAACAAACAAAAAAATCGAACAAACTGAAGTTTTTGGTGATTTAGGAGCTGAGAACATGTTCTGGCAAAGTGTCTTGTAGCTCATTGCCTCCCTGTGAATTATGCCACCAGCATGCACATCACAAACAATCACATGTAAAGATCATGACAAAAGATGTGTGAAAATGTAATGCACTAAAATGCATCAAATGACATTTATATCATGCTTAGATAAATATGTATGTGAAAGAAAATTGTGCATGTGTAAGACTGCAACCTAATTCTAAGTGAATTGAAAGTGAATTAGGCCACCAGCATGCACATCACAAACAATCAAGTATAAAGATCATGACAAAATTCATGTAAAAATGTAATCACGTGTAAAAATCATGACAAAAGATGTGTAAAAACGGCACGCCAAATAGTCCGGTCATTGAACAGATGTCTCAACCAAACACACCACAAAATCATAGATCATGACAGACATCTTCATTATCGCCTTTGCACAGCACCCCCAAACCACAAACACCAAGGAAACAAGGCAAGTTTAAGACACCCCCCCACCCACCCACCCAAAAAAAAAAAAAAAAAAAAAAAAAAAAACAACAACAAAAAAAAAAAAACAGCCGTTTAGGAAGAAATTAGCCATGCCAGACACCTGAAAGAAAAACTCAAGAAAGGCTTTGTGGGTGCAGGGAAAGGAGTATGTTTCCGAAATGGGAAAAATAGTACCTGCAAAGAGAATAAAAGCAATAGACTGCTCCAAGTGCCGTTTTAAATGCAGCAGGGTTTCTGAATCAGAATGGCAAGCACTGTTCATGCCAAATTTGGTTGAAAAGGTTGCAAAAACTTTGATAAACCCATAATTCTAGCCAAAATAGTAATATTTCTTACACTGGCTGACCTCCTGTTACCCTTGACCTATCTGAGGGAGTCATCCTAAATTTGTATGCATAGATACACAATATTGGTTGGTGATGCCTAACTGTCAAAATGCTTGTTGTTTTTCACAATCAAATTTCTAATCTTGTGGTAGATTAAGTGTGCGCTTCGCTTTTGAAGCCTTGGCTCTTCTAGCAAGATTTCCGCAATCTTGCGGCGCCCTGGCTGTTTCCTCTTCAAAATGCAGGTATGAAAATGTTTTTGAAGGGCATCCATCTCATCTTTTGTCCACTCTTTGGCGCCATCTGCAAAACAAACAACACCACTGAAAAGACCACAAGTAAACGTTAATTTTGAACAACTATACAACTGAATACTTGTAAAAGTGTGTGGCCATGATATGAAGGGGCTCTCCTACATACTATCTCACCAGAGTTTTCAAAGATGACATGCAAAAGCCATTCCTCACATTTGTTAACTGTTACTAATATATATTATTAGACAATACTCACAAGCTAACTTATTCTTCCAAATGGCAGATTAGTTGCAGTTAATGAAAATTATGTATTTGATTGATGAATTTTGACAGGTATGTTGGGCTGGTCACAGTTTAAAAAATAAGGCTTCAAGTCAGCTTAGCAACACAGAGACTGGTTTGTGTATGCAGTCTGAGGCACACATCTATATTGTAAGGCTTCAGTTTTGTCCATCATTTCCTATTTACATGTTGGTGTACATAAACAGTTTTGCAATTGGTACTGATGTGCTTATGCTGGCCATGTCAAGATGTACATGATGGACTACAGAGAGAAATGGTGTGTTCTTGAAGGTTAAAGTTGCTAGATCTGCACACATAAAGAAAATGTGACTTTCATTCTTTTACCTGTTCTTTGCTTCTTGGCTTTGGAAGGTGCTGCATCCGCTGAAACAATCATACGACCATATCTGATAATATATCTGATGTTTGCATTTGTACTTTCAGATGTACAAAGTCACAACAAAATATTGCTATTTTTCACCTATTTCCTGATCTGTATATCTTTCCGAGGGATCAAGCAAATCAGTATGCATAGGATGGTCGTATCACCAGGTGTCTTTGTACCAAAATTGGGTTTGAAGTTGTAATAGTATTTGAAAAAGAAAATCAATATGGAAATTTTGGGCCTATTTATTTATCACCTGTGACCTTGACCTTTGAGAAAGATCAGTCAAATTGGTATGCTTAGAAAGGTTTCGCCACAAAGTATTCTTTGATCAAGTGTGAATACTGTGGCTTAAATAGACTGAGATAATTATGCCAATGTTAAAGTTTACCATACCTGACAAACAGTTCTGTTTCTCTAAACCATTTACAGTGATTTAAACTATATAAGACATTAAATACATGTACAACCTAATTGTTCATGTGCTTATTAACTAGTGTATTTACATGCATATTTAACTGAAGTTCACTTCATTTCTCACATATAAAGCATGTGCTTCACACTTACGTTGTGCTCGATTCTTAGCAACCTTGCCAGCTGCACTGCTTGAGACCTGAGGGACCTGCGCGGTTGAACAGTCGGCAACACTGACACCTGTGATAGACAATATTACATGTCCTGCTCATTGTGTCCAAACTGCCAACAGTTAATATGTACTCATACTGATACATATTCAATTTCTCTCTTCGCCAACAATACTGACTGAATTTGTCAAGGCTAACAGCTATAATGTGATCAGATTAAGAGTTGTCAGTAAAACGGATGAAGCACAGGCAATGTGTATTTTTGTAAATCAAAGTACAAAATGTTCCAAATATAGATTTATAGACAAGCAGGTGGAAATTGGGAAGAAATCAATACATTTCCAATTAAGTAGCTCTTTGCCTACTGATATTAACTTCAGTCACTGCAAGATTACTTCAGTTAGAACACTAGCAGCGACAATATTCACCCAGCCATGGTTATTTAAAGTTTGCATAAAGAACTGCCTTACTTTAGCAAAAAAATGTGTCATTATAAGCCATTATTAGCAAGCACACTGGCTTCAGAAATCACTCAGTGGCAGAAAATATAATACAGAAAAAAAATACATAGTTTAAAAAAAACTGTATTTAAAAAGAAGAAAGACGATAAAGGCAATTATTAAAATAAATGCATTATTAAAGGAAAAGAATATAGACAATCATTAAAAAAAGTTGTACAATAAAATTTAATGATTTAACAAATGATCTGTAAATCTCATATAATGTTTTTTTTTTTGTTTGTTTGTTTTGTTTTACTTACACTATCATATCTGACCATCAGTTTCCCAAAAATGCTGTATATGCTTCTGTTTAAACTTTCACAAGCAAAGGTCTCAACACCTTTATTACACAAAAAGTTTGACAAAACGCTGACCAAAGCTAAAATTATATACCCAATGAGGCATTCATCACACATTTGCCAACCTCTCATGACTTTTCTTCAGAAGAGTCAGTATCATCAAGTGCATTTCAAATCAAATAAATAAACATTTTATTTTTTGTAATGCAAAATCATATCTAGTTTCTGCGCTTCTAAAACCTTTGTATTTTCAGAGTTCATTCATATCCAGGCTTAAAAAGGTCACACTACAAAGCATTCTTGAGCAAAGTTTGAAGTCTGAGGCTTTAAAAGTCCTCTCAAAAATGCCCAAAACAAATGGACGGCAACGGGCAACAGATGGCTTTCCAAATAAACAAACTTTACACATAATCTTATACAAGCTGAACAACACAAAGGCAAGCAAAACAACTGCATTACTCACATGGCTCCTGTTCTTCATCATCTTCTTCCCCATCAGCCTCTTCAAAAAGGTCTGCAACAAAATAAAATTCAGGAATACAAATATGGGCAAACAATGATCTGAAGTATAGGCTGTACTGGCTAATGTGCCATTTAAACTCTTGCAAAACACTTTCATTTCACACCAGATGACAACAATGCATCCTTATCATTTAAATGGATGAAAGCTGGCTGTTACATGTATTTACATACAGAGACGAGGACCAATACAAAGGAGCTATCAAAATGCCAATGGGGGCAGAAAACAATTCTTTTGTCAAAAGAAAAAAAAATAACACAAAAAAACAAACTTAAAAACTAAAAAAAGAAAGAAAAAGAAACAGGTATAGAAATCACAAAACAGTTTATGAAATTGTCCATTTTTTCTGTAAGTGAACAAACAATACACTACTTATATGTTGGTGCCAAAAATCTTACTTATTGCTTATTATTCAAGCCGTATATATATAAATATTAACCTTTCTGTACATCAACATCGATCTCATGCAGCTGCTTCCCATGCTGGGCTCCAAGAGTGCCATCCTCTGCAGCAAGGAAGATCTTTGACAGTTTTGCGACCTAATACAACAGTATTACATCATACATCAGCTGAAACTGTCAACAAGTCAGTGTATTCGCTAAAATGAATAAAATAAAAGACAATGAACTGTTACTTTGTGGCACTATAAATTTCTAACACTGTTTACATCCATCTGATTTACACTGAACTTGCACTTTTCATTTCCAACACATGACTGAATGCTATTATGCATATAAATATCAAGAGAAAAAGAGATAGCCAAATCCATTAAATAGCCATGCTTAACTGAAACAAAAATAGTGAAGACATACATTACACAAGCAGCAAAGCTGGTTGAGAACGACCTTCTCAAGAAGCTTGGACAGGAAGGAGAGATTGGAGACTGGGCGATAGTTTTTGAGTTCATTTGGGTCGAGGTTGTGTTTTTTGAGGAGAGGATGGACGATGGCGGACGGAGCCGTTCTCTAGAGATGTGTTGATGATGTAATGAAGGTACAGAAGTTTTGGAAGGCCGTCCCAGTAGAGAGAAGCTGGGAGAGGGTCTAGTTCGCAGGTTTTGAAAGGCATGGACTTTATGGTCTTGAGGACTTCGTCCTGAGAGACAGGCCTAAAGGACGAGAGTGGGGTGCCGGAAAAGGGGGTGTCAGGAGGGCAAGGTGGAGAAGGCAGAGTGTCGAGTGTGTTGTATAGAGTTTGGATTTTGTCGGAAAAATAGGTGGAAAAAGCGGACGGGAGTTCTTCTTTGCTGTGTGTGTTGGGGAGAGGAGAGTTTTTAGAAATGCCTAGGAGTGTGTTCATGGTAGTGTAGAGGGTTTTGGAAGAAGTGGATTCCATGATTTTAGAGTGACATTCAAGTTAATAATCCATCATATCTGATTCATATATGTTGTTAGAGTGTCTTAATAATAATAATAATAATAATAATAATAATAATAATAATAATATAATAAAATAATAATAATAATAATAATAATAATGTTTGGCATCCTGTCTCGGAAGACAATGGAGTATATGCGCTTGCTGGGTCAGTCACTAGAGTGACCTCTCCAGGGCGCAAGCCTGGGCGAAGTGTATGGAGATCCTGGGGTGCACAGTCGTCAAGATCCCCCTCTCGGCCTCGCTGATGTATCCAAAGGAATGCAAAGCAGTACGTTTGGCACCAGTTTGGCTGCAGGAGCTGCCAGAACAGTGCGTGAATACAGGCAGCTGTCTGCCTTCGGGGCTCCACTCCTGATTTGAAGGGTTTACTCCCCCACATTTGGCCGTTGGATCCAACCTGATCTCCTCCGTCCTCACTAGCCGTTGGCTGTCAGAAACAGCTCATCCGCCTAGTGGTGCAATGTGAACACCACCCCCTCACGTGGTTTAGCCCACCAGCTGAGGTGGTTTGCCAGGGTGTGGCGCTTGGAGCCAGCACGTGAGAGATTAAGGAGATGGATGAGGACCAGTGATGCCCGTCCGTCCTATGTAGGACGCAGCTGCCGAACAGCAAAGGTGCTACCTCTATCCAGAGCCCCCTACACCCTTAATAATAATAATAATAATAATAATGTATATTTTTAAGGAGCCTATACTTTCGATAAAAAAGCTCTATGCACCATACGAATGACATACTAACATGCATATACCTTGCATCCTACAACACATATATATTCCCTAACATTTACACTCGTGCAACAAAATATACAAGGAAAATAAACTTAGCAGAGTGAACACACCAACAAGAACTGCTCACACACACCAAAAATATACATGTACCATAAAAATAATAATGGATACACTAACAATAACAATAACAATAACATCTTGTCTAACAATAACACTAGACATACAGTCTTACTAAAAATTATGAATTTTGAATGTCATCAAAAGCTTTTCTTCCCTTCTTCTCCTTTATACACAACATTCCTTCTGTTGCATTAAAAAAGCAGAGGAAAGAGCATATACCACTGAAAAAGCAGTGATACAAGTCCCTACTCACATGGATTGGGAAGGGAAGGGCAGAAAGTCTTAGTTGTCACAATACTGATAACTGACTGCATCAGTAAATTTTAGCTATCAAAGCCCTTGAATGCGGAGCGATGCACATAATTTTCTAATTTTCTGTGACGTTCTGTGATGATTTTAGACACCTCTCAAGAGATTGAAAAGGATAGAGTGACTGTATATCCAATAAACCATAAGCATCTTATTTTCCCCTCTACTTTTCTAGGCTGCTAGCATGTTGACTTTTCATGGAAGCCCAAGTTGCGCAATACAAATGGACATTTGCATCACTTACATATGCAAGCAAGTGTCATTTGAAGTTTTTTTATTTGAATGGTCTCCAGGACAAATCTGTCAGTGTTAACAAGTGATGTCAAAAAGAATCAGATGGCTCAGAACGTAAAATCAGTTTACTATTTCAAATGAGCTAAAAAATGCATATCAAATGGTTGTGAATTAGCCTACCTGGTATGTTGGGTGTTGCTGCCTATACCAGTTGACATGCACGTCTAAGGTGTGGCCCATCTGTGTGGCCAATGCCTCCATTTCCGAGTTCGTTAAATTCAGAAATTGAGCAAGGGTTGCCACTTGTTTTCTTAATTTCCCAGACCGAAGAGTCGCTGCACGCTGTAAATTTGGGCATTCTATGGACAAATCGGTCAAGGTTCTATCACCCCTGAGGTGATTCAGTGACACCTTGAAAAAACAATAGACACACATAATTATTACAATATTGTTTGCTTCAATGTATGCTCTAGCAACTTTCCACTAAAGTCGAAATTTGACAGAACAAAGTTATGCTTTGTTAAGTTTGTGAACAAAATGTTAGTGGTATGGTATGCAACTTACAAACACATCTGTGAGTACCCCATTTTGGACATGCAACATATTATGTTTACACTCTGTAAAATGCACAAATTAATAAGACACATGTAACTGACTGAAAGAACTGTGCTTCATTTAACAGCAATCCCACAGAGAGGACATAGGATCCCCCTAAAATATGTAACATGAATTTATATACTTGATTATATGTTTTAATACATTAATCCAACACAAGGCAAATAAGAGCCCAATTTATCTTTTTCCAGCAAAGAAGGAAAGTGGCATTGCTATGGATCCACTAGGTTATGGCATATGTGTCAAAAACTGCACATTCATTGCTTTAAAAAGACAATATCTTTTTAAAATTACCTTGTTGTTGACACCAAAGACAAATTGATTGTCAGGATGAACTCCAGCGGGAACTCTGCCCTTCACAACTGTCTGAAGGGCTTTGAGCAGCAGTGGGGACAGCAGAACTGGCACTATTTTGTAGTTTTTTCCCTACTACTTCTACGCGGGAGAAGTATTGCAGCAGGTGGCGTTCCAGCTGGCTTGTAGCCAATTCCTGATCCCCGAAATCACTGCCTGTTTTGATTCGGTCCGCATCCACCGTCAGCATTTGGGCAACCTAATAAAGTACAGATCATTTTAGCAATCTGTAGAAGTGATTATTCAACTGGCTGTCTTATTTGGAGAGTTCACCTCATGAGAAAAGTTATATGTAGATAATATTTATTGCCTGTGAGAAAATTCTGATGGGACCAAATGGCACAATTCTACCACAGTGTTATGTTCAGGGCAGAACAGGTTAATACCATGGTGCAATATCAAAACAATACAGGTATACATGCTTTACATTAAGTCAAATTAATCCAGTTAAGCACCTCTTTTGAGCGTCTTCTATTGAAGAGAATCAAATAGGCGACAACGGCCTCTGCCAGCTGGCGCCAAGTCGTCTGCGTTGTTAGTGAATTGTCTGCTTCCAGTGCAGCCTCCAAATCCTATGTAAAGAACACTTCATTGAAATTTCCTGGTGAGGCCAACTTTTGGTTACCTTGGTTGACCAGTATCATGATACCAGAGATCACAAAATCATAAAATATAATAACCCTTTGCTCTCATGACACTGACTTATCATGTACAGTCATGAAAGAAAAAGAAAGGCAAAGCTATTATGGCTCACGTGTATGCCCTATTTACATATGTGTGACCTTTGTGACAGTAAGCAAAGGGCTGGCTTCTGCACCAGCAAAATCCAAGTTTTCTCAAAACATAAGCATTTTTCATACCTGTCAATCCCCGTGGCCCTTGACTTTTGCAATGAGTCGACTAAATTAGTATGCATAAGAAGGTCTTATCAGCTATCTTTGTGCCAAATTTGATTGAGGGCTAATAATACCTATCATTTTATCAAATATGGCATTTTACACACATTTGTCAGTCTTGTGACTCTTGACCTTTCTGAGGGGTCATCCAAATTAGTATGCAAAAATAGGTCTTACCATCAGGTATCTCTTTACCAAATTTGTGTTCGGAGTTGTGGATAGTATTTAGAAAAAAAATTATTGTCAAAATATGGCAATTTTGGACCTATTTCCTGAGCTCTTGTGACCCTTGATCTGACTAAGGGATCAACCAAATTAGTATGCATAGAAACATTTTCCCATCATGTATTTCTGTAGCAAATTTGGGTTTGAAGTTGTGAATAGTATTTTTTTTTAAACACATCTTTTGTCAAAATAATTCTATTTTTTAAAATCTATTTCATGAGCTCTTGTGACCCTTGACCTTTCCGAGGGCTTATCCAAATTAATATGCATAGATAGATCTTACCATAAGATATCTCTGCAGCAAATTTGGGTTTGAAAAAGTAAATAATATTTGAGAGAAAATAAGGCTATTTTTCACCCATTTCCTGAGCTCTTGTGACCCTTGACCTTCCTGAGGGATCAACCAAATTAGTATGCATAGAAAGGTCTTACCATCAGGTATCCTTGTACCAAGTTTGGGTTTGAAGTTGTGAATAGTATTTCAGAAAAATTGAATTAAGTCAAAATATAGTTATTTTTTAACTATTTCTCCCTTGTGACCTTGACCTTTTTTAGAGGTCATTCAACAAGGTATGTTTAGAAAGGTCTTGTCACAAAGTATCATTGGGCCAATTTTTTAGACTGTGGCATTAATAGAAAAGAAGTACCCAACGGAGAAAGAAACACGCTTAGAAAAGATGGGTACAACACAATTTATTAATATTTCGGGTAAATACCCTTTGTCAAAATAGACAAACAAACAAACAGAGAGATTAGCCACTACTTATCTTCATTGGCAGAAGGAATGTGGCAATCTGTTTGTTTTTCTATTTTGACAAAGGGTATTTACCCGAAATTTAATCAATTGTGTTGTACCCATCTTTTCTAAGCGTGTTTCTTTCTCCGTTGGGTACTTCTTTGCATATTACACGCTTGGCAGTCACCTTTTTGGTCTGGATTGTGGCATTAATAGTCACCGAGAAAATGCCAATGTTAAAGTTTACCATGGACAATGGACAACGCAGACAGACGACGGACAGACGACGGACGGACGACCAATGGCCCAAAACACAGACTCATTTTTGCTTTGCACATGAGCCAAAAAGGCCATTAATCCTCATCTTGATATTTACAAACAACAATTCTTAACAAAGACTTCCATTAACTGAAACGATTCAAAATGGCCTAATGGACAAGCATAAATGATTTGATGAGACATATGGGAATCACAACGTTCCAGATGCAGACATTAAAGAAAAATAATATTCACTTATTTCCTAGCAACATACCAAACTTATAATTAAATCAATCAAGTATTCTCAGCAACACATTAGTACACATAGAGAAGACAATAAAATTAGCACTCTCAGCACATTACCCCATTGACAGAAGGGGTAAAATGGATAGCAAAGCTTACAACTTTTAGACAAAAATTGTGAATACAACATAAACATACTACATAAAGATACCTGTTGCAAACAGTCGATTTTGCTCTTTAAGAATGACGCAAATGTTGCAACATCATCTGACAGAGGAAGCAAGAGCACTTTGTTACGCTGCGCATCGTTCTGTGCTCGGCGGCTGATGTTTCCAACTTCGACATTGAAATCATCCTGAAGAAGCTTTCGGAAGTCATGTGCGTCTTCTCTGTCTTTCCTTGACTTGTCCATGAGGGCTTTGTTTTCTTTCCTCAGTGCACATCTAAAATAGTTGCCCAAGAAACTAACTTGAAATACTTGCATTTAAACTTTTAAACAATGTATTCATTGATCGCATTACTCTTGACCTTTCATTGACCTTAGTATCAAATTAAGAGTTAAAGTTGTGAATAGTATTTCAGAAAGAAAACAAATCATCAAAATATGGCTATTTAATAACATTGTCATCCCCTGTAAGCTTGACCTTTGAGAGAGTTCACCAAAATTGGTATTTTTTTAAGGTCTTGCAAAAATGTATCCTAGACAATGTTCAAACACTCACCCATCAAATACGAGGGACTAGATGTTGCTATCATCTGTAAGCTAAAACCTGAATAACACTGTCATGCACAAAGTAATGAAAATAATGGTGTAATATTGTTGCAGCAGAGAGTACTGTGCCACTACTTACAGTGTGCTTATTGTGTTTCTCCTTCCACTGAAAAGTAACTTTTCCTAATCCTACAGTGTCTAGTGGAGCTAATAAAATGGTGCCTGTCTATTTTAATGGCAAAACTTAACCTTATCCTATTTCTTTAAATATCACTGTAATCAGTAGTCAGCAGAAATACTCACTTTTCTAACAGCTGCTTCAGAAGAACAGCTTTTGTGGGTTTGTCAACAGTGCCATCTTCTAATGCCCCTATTGCCTCTTTCACACAACATATGACTGCGAGGAAATTCTCTGGCCTCAGCAGGTCACTGATGGTAGCAGTTGGGTTGGTGCTCTTTCGAAACAGCTTCAGCAAATCACAAATGATATTTAGCTGAGTCCTAACGTTGCTCTCACTGCTGGTCAGCTTTCTAGTCGAGGAGAAGAGAGCCTTGGCAGTATACAAGAGGATTGGATCCCCGAGAATCATCAGCCTATTCTCTTGAGAACGGAGCCGTCCCAGAAGATCCTTCAGCCCCTCAGATATTCCTTCACAAACTGACAAGGAGCAGACCCTTGATTTGCGTGTAATACCCTTGTTGCTCTCTGGATCCCTCTGGTTTCTTGCAGGGCATGAGTGACGCCATAGGTGCTTTTCCGGATACATCTCCTTGCACTGATAACAAGTGATATAGCTTGTTGACGATTCTTTGGTAAGTCGCTGTTTCGGGTACAGCACCCCCTCCCCCTTTCTCTTCACCTCTTCATTATGAAAAAAGCGTCCTTTCTTTCTAAGTATGTCCTGCAGCCGTCGCCTTTCATTTCCATTGGCTGCTGACATCTGGGCCACCTCTGCTTCCTCTGCATGCTGAGCAAGCATATGTCGCTGTAACTTAGCTTGTAAAATCCCACAAAAAGGACAGGGATACTGCTTTTTCTCTGATGTACTGGCAATTAAAATCTTAGACAAGGAGGGTGACACAGGTTGCTCACAGTTTACATTGTTGGCACGTGGTGCACTGGGATCAGCTGGCTGGGCGGGTCGCACCATGGGAGCTTTTCTTGGTGTTGAATCAGCCAATTTGGTGATTGGCGCCATCATGGCAGCAATTTCAGGTGTTGGATCAGCCGGTTTGGTGGGCAGCTCCAAGACTGAAAACCCTGTAGATGCTGCAACCAGGGGTGAATCACTTTCTGCTGCCATTACATAAGGTTCTGAGGGTGAAGTATGAGTGGGGTAACTTTCCACTGCTGGAATATCTGGTTCACTGAAGAGTACCAAGGCATCAGAACTTTCCACTGCCGGAACGTCCGTTTCACCCAGCGGCGCCAGGGTGGGGCCACTTTCCCCAGCCACAACATCCGAGTCTGTTTCCTGTCCTAAGAAGGGATGCCAGGAAATCTCTACAGAAAGAAAACAATAAAATGATCTACATGTGTGTATTCATTCTGATTAGATGCCATTATCACAAAACTTATAACCCTTTCATGACCCCATACTACATTTGCCAAAAATATTAGTTCTGATGATCAGATGTATAACCATCCTGATGATTACTAATAAAATCATTAAATTTCTATAAAAACAATTGGCATTTCATAGACAATTGTTGACCTCTTGTGACCCATGACATTTTCCGAGGGGTCATCCTAATTAGCATGGATAGATAGGTCTTACTATCAGGTATCTCTGTACCAAGTGTGAGTTTGAAGTTGTGAATAGTAATTGTGAAAAAGCATTTCTTGTCAAAATATGTCATTTTTTTTACCTATTTTCTGAGCTCTTGTGACCCTTGACTTTTCCAAAGGGTCATCCAACTTAGTATCCATAGATAGGTCTTACCAATAGGAATCTCTGAAGCAAGGTTGGGTTTGATGTTGTGAATAGTATTTTAGAAAAAAAAATCTTTTGTCAAAATATGTCTATTTTGGAATACTTTATTCCATGTGTGTTTTTGCAAAAGTCCACACAGTTTGGGATAAAGGGCGTTTGTTTACTCAAAGACATTCACTTAAAGTGTCGGGTCAGTGAACAGCTCCTCCTAACTGTGGTTCGTGTTCAGCCCCCATAACAGAAAAATGCAAGAATCATACAATATAGTCATTGTTTGCCGAACTTTTCATAGGCATTGTGCTTCTGTGACACAAATGTTGATTTGGAACATGATGTGTAAAGATTGTATGCGCTTCAATGTGCAGGAACTCAAAGAAATGTTCAGTTGTCGCATGGACGCAACAACACACTCGTGACGAGTAAATGCGCCTTGTTCTGTGAAACAACTGCAAGAATGTCAGTGTAACGACTACACAATGGCTTGTTTCTCTATAATATAGTACAGACAAGACGAAAATTTGCCTTCTTGCGTTATTTTTCTTCCGTGAGCATTCTCTATATTTTAATCCATTTTGTGCCTAGCTCCAATTTAGGTACTTGTCATAGAAAACATCCGAACATTGTTCACTGCCCACTTTTTAGTCCACCATGCTTTAAGAAGCTGGTCCTGCAGCCAATATCAGAGTATTTTTAAATTTGTAGCCCAACAATGTTTAAATACACATTAATAAGCCTGATTCAACACTCCTATCATGCATCTGAATTTAAATTATTTAATTATGTTTGCGTACATGCACTGTTTGGTGTCCATGTAGCAACCCCAAGATGCCAGGTCACATTAATTATTTGTGTCTGACACAAAAACCATGTGTAAACAATCGTTTGTTGTTCCTCATACATTGTAGGGATAGTAGGAGCACATTATACCATATTGCTGGACAAATTGCATAAGATGAATTTTGGCTTTTTTGTCACACATTCTGACTGCCTTTTCAGAGAATAACCCAAAATCAATAAAAAAAAAAAAAAAACCAAAGTAACACTGCAAGTATTAGCACAAAAAGAGCTTTCAAATGATACAAAAATGGCTTTATCAGTTGCGCACTTTCCCAAGCTTTTCCTACTTGACCATTTTTTCTGTTTTACTTAGAGCTAGGTTCAAGACTCTAGTATGCACTATAGAAATCAGACATGAGACCAGGTTTAGATCAAATCCTAGGAAAGCGAAGAGTCCAGGACTAGCAACTCGCAATCAGTATATTTTCAAGTGGAGGAACTTCAGATGACACCTACATCAGGGTCCGAAAAAATCGAAAAGCAGGGAGGGAAGGGGGGGGGGGGGGTAGAAAGAGAAAAGGCACTTGACAGACATGCTAGACCTTTTTTCCAGGGTCCGAAAAAATCGAAATGCGTGGGGGGGGGGGGGGGGGGGGGGGGTACGCGCGTATTAAGACTCAAAGACTCAGATATTGAAGCTCTCATCATCAAATTTTGTACCACCGGTAGATTGTGCTACTTCCGGTAACATAGCAATTTCGGCAAAGAGCATTTCAGCATGCGAATGCGGCAGAATACAATTGAATTGCATCATTTTTTTCTTTTCCCTCCTATGGAAAAGTTACCTTCAACGGCCGAAAATTGCCGAAAAGAGGAGGATTGTGAGCCCTGCTACATTCATCTTATAGTGTAAGCAATGACTGAATGAGTTCAAGAAAAATGTAAAATACAACATGTAAACATGCACCATTATTTAAAAAAAAAAATCTCACCGAATTTGCACTGATCTAAAAAAAATAACCCAAATGCAAGAAAAAATTTCAGATTTCCGAAAAATTCGGAAAAGTCCCATGTCTAAGAAATGCACTACCATCTCTCAAACAACTTTTTGCTACAAACTTATCTTTTGGGATTTGCCAATCAAACAGAAAAATTATAAAAGTTAGCTTTATTCATGAATGCAGTTTAAAACAAGAAAGGCAAAGCCATTATGGCACACATGTGTGACCCAATTACATGTGTGACATTTGTGACAATAAGTAAAGGGATGGCTTCTGCACCAGCAAAATCCATGTTTTCTCTGAATGTAAGCATTTTTCACACATCTGTCAATCCCCCCTCCCTAAACGCGACTCTTAAACGTTATGAGTTGACTAAGTTAGTATGCTTAGGAAGGTTTTATCATCAGCTGCCTTTGTGCCAAAAGATTTAAAACTTTGCTAAAATGTTGATAATACTTACAATTTCATCAATTTACACACATTTGCCAGCCTTTTATGACCCTTGACCTTTCCAAGAAGTCAGCGAAATTAGTATGTATAGACAGGTCATACCATCAGGCATCTCTGTCCCAAATTTGAAATTTTAGTTCTAAATAGTTTTTGAGAAAAAAAACATCTGTTGTCAAAATATATATTTTTCGTTCCTATTTCCTGAGCTTTTGTGACCTTGACCTTTCCAAGGATCAACCAAATTAGTGTGCATGGAAAGGTCTTCCCATCATGTATCTCTCAAGCAAAGTTGGGTTTGAAGTTCTAAATAGTACTTAGAAAAATGTCTTTTTTCACAATATGGCTATTTCAGACCTATTTCCTGAGCTTTTTGTGACCCTTGACCTTTCCGAGGGGTTATCCAAACTAGTATGCATAGATGGGGCGGTCCGTGGCGCAGTGGTTAAGGCGCCTGCCACCAATGCCAGAGGTGCGCGGTTCGATACCGGGTTCCGGCGTTGGACTTTTCTCCTCTGGTAAGTGTCACCGTTAATTCGGGCGGACCGTCGGGGGTTCTTTCTCCGGGTACTCCGGTTCTTCCACCCCCCCACACTTTGGTACCGGTCTCAGGCCACTTTACAAATTTCAAATACAAGCGATCAAAAATCTCTGTAACTTCAGTAGCTGACTGGCCCATCGTTTGTCTTGTACTGTGTTTGTCTTAAATGGCGTAAATCCGTGTCTGTTTCGTGAGTGTGTGTGTTGGGTTTCAGGCGCGGCGCTTTGAGTCGATTGCCCCAAAATTGAGAAAAAGCGCCTATATAATAACAGTATTACTATTATTATTATAAGTCTTACTATCGGGTATCTCAGTACCAAGTGTGGGTTTGAAGTTGTGAATATTATTTGAGAAAAAGTAATTTTTGTCAAAATATAGCTATTTTTTTACCTATTTCCTGACCCCCTGTCACCTTTATGAGAGGTCACCCAGATTGGTATGTTTAAAAGTCTTGCCACAACATATCCTTGGGCCAAGTTTGAACACTGTGGCTTGAACAGTCTCCGAGAAAATGCCAATGTTTACCACGGATGATGGCCGACGGCAAACGGATGGATGACCACTAGTCCAAAATACAGACTCACTTTTGCTTTGTACTTGAACCAAAAATGACAGATAGTGTTAGTGAAAGATAAAAACATTGGACTGTCCAGCACAAGCATCAACCACCCCATCAGCAATAGCCTACTGCTATGACTAGTTTTCAGGACATACCAGCAGGTTTATGCACTCTTTTCACATGCTCCTTCATAGCAAGT